>JARSSU010042313.1:0-67010 GCA_029619165.1 Eurosta solidaginis | reverse complement strand
AAGCACGCACAAGATCAATTTTGGAAAAAAATTGTTTGTTTTTTAAATCAATTGTTAAATCGTGAATATGTGGTAAAGGATACCGATCTGGTGTAGTAATAAAATTAAGTCTTCGATAGTCTCCGCAAGGTCTCCAATCATTTGGTTCTTTTTTAGGAACGAGATGAAGTGGAGATGCAATAGGAGAATTTGAGGGTCTGCATATACCCGTTTTAACTAAAAATTCAAATTCAGCTTTAGCAATTTTAAGTTTGATTGGATCAAGACGTCTGGGTTTCGAAAATGGTAAAATACCTTTTGTTTCTATCCTGTGAACCGTATGGTGTTTAACTTTTTTAGTATAATCTGGTTCACAGGTAATAGATGGAAATTCATTAAGTAATTTTGAAAACTTATTTTCGACAATAGGAATTTTGAGTGAGAAAATATCAGAAAATCCAGAAGATCCAGTAACTTTAATTTTTGTAGTAGAATCCATTATTTCTTTATTTTTAATATTGACAATAATTCCGAATTTTTCTAAAAAGTTTGCTCCTAAAATTGGTGTATCAATATTCGCAATAATGAATGGAAATTCAAAATCTCTTCTTAAACCTAAATCAATTTTAAGTAGTTTTGTACCGAAAGTTTCAATTGAAGAACCGTTTGCTGCGGTCAAAGTAAGATCCGAATTTCTTTTATAAATTTTAAATTTAGAAAAAGGAATAACTGATACAACTGCACCGGTATCGATAAGAAAATTAAGTTTATTGAATTTATCAAATATGAATAGGCGACGAGTAGGTTTAATAATAGTTCCATTATCCGTCACCGTCATAATGGATCGTTTCAGTTTAAATTTTGTTCGTAATTTGAATTATGATTTTGATTAAAATTGCATGGGGGTATACATTTGAGAGCGTTATTCTTAAATTTTTTGTGATACCAACAAATAGTTGTTTGTGAATTAAAATTACGATTGTTTGAAAAATTTCTTGATCCTGAAAAATTTCGAGATTTAGATCTATTTCTATCTTTAGATCTTGAACGGATTTGTAATTGATTAATATCATTAGAAATTTTATTTAAATTTTGATAAATAGCCGTAGTTAATTCAGTTAAATTTTTAACGCATTGTTCTAAAATATTATTATTTATACTTGAGACTACAGGAGATTTGGAAGAATGAGGTTTGTTGATTAAATCAAAAAGTTTGTCAGCTAAAATAATTACTTTCATCTTTATTTTGATTGTTACTAGAAGTTAAATGGATTTGTATTTCTTGTGGTAATTTACGAATCCACAATTTGAAAAGAGTAATTCTTGACTAACTATGGAGGCAGAACCTATAAGTGATTTCATAAATCTGAATAATTCAGATGGTGAACGATCACCAAGTTCAGTTTTTGAAAATAATTGTTCTAATCGTTTTTCTTCGCTAAGAGAAAATCTTTCACATAGAACTTTTTTTGATTGTATCATATTTATTAAAAAGAGGAGGAGGGTTAATAACATCTAAAATTTTAGATATAGTATCTCGTTGAAGAGTAATTAGAATATTTTGAAATTTTAAATTATCATCATTGATATTGTTAATTTCAAATTGTCCTTCAACAAGTAAAAACCAGGCATCAGGAGAATCTTGCCAAAATTGTGGTAATTTAATAGATTTAGTAGAAGAAAATTTGTAAAGTTATCTTGTGTTGAAGTATTTTGTGTTGTATTAGAGATGATGTTTTGTGTTGTATTAATGTTAGAATTTTGAGTTGTATTGTGAGTCATGATGTTATTTGTATGGTTGATATTTTGATTTTCTGAATTTGTAAATTTACGAGTTCGTATTGGTGAACGTAGAACCATATGAAAAGAAATTTAAATGAAAAATTTGAAAATAAGAAAATATTTAAGATTTTTTTGGAAAGGGAGTTAACAATTTAAATAAAATATTTAATTTTATATAAAAAATAAGTAAATTTAAATAACTATATTAAAATTGTTAAAATATAAAAATAATCTTAAAATAAATTTGAAAAGTTTAAAAGGTTTAAAATTTTAATTTAAATTATAATTGGAAAATTTGTAATATGATATTAAAATAAAAATTATACTTACATAAAATTAAATTAGTAAAAAAATATTCAAATTAATAAGTATTTGATTGATGATTGTAAGATTTTGAGGGAATAAATGGCGTTTTTTGGGCGTGATAACATTAAATTCATTGTGTTGCTGTTTATGCAATGGCTTTGTTGTTTTCTTTGTAAATCTCATCATTTTCATCGTGATGTCTTATACTTTAAATCTGTTCTTGTGTGTATTGCGTAAAATTGTTGTTGTGGCTTGGATAACTCAATCGTTGTTTTAGAGTATTAGGTTGTAAAGTTTTAATTTTGTTTACACAACGTTTTTAGAGTTTTTATGTTTTATTTGATTTCACATTTATTTATGTTTTAATGTTTCGTATATATAATTTACAGCGACTGTTATATGAAATTTGCACAGAATGTTGTTGTATTGCTTCACTAAGTTTAGTATAGCTTTTGAGAAATTGAAGCGATTCAGGCAATGTTTCGAGAAGATTTTTAGATAAATTAACGTATGTAGCTAATATGCTCTCTGATTTCGTTTGGAATACCTCATCAAGAATTGTTGAAAGATATTGCATTGTCATTACAGTCGTCAGTTGGACGACGTGGGCTATTCAAACTATCTACACTCATGTTATATGAACTATTTGGTATAAATGAAATTGTCGATGATGTCGATGATGTATCACTTTGATAAAGATGTTGTTGTTTTTCGATAGAGGCACACGCACGTTCACGTAATGTTCATAGAATACGCGTAGTATGGATTTAATCGAATTGCCGTCGATTTGTAAGTTAATTAAATGTGCCAAGGAGGTCAATGACAATGGTAGATTAGTTGTTGAATTATTTGTAAAATCAAGTTTTATTAGATTTTTTAACAGCGAAATTTCATCCGGAATTTTCGTAATTTTGTTATCGCGTAAATCGAGAGTAGGTCAGAAGGATCGTTGGTAGGATCGCCAATATATCAACATTCATGTTGATATTTTAAAAAACTTTTATTTTGATTTTGTAATATAAAAATTTATTTTTGTTTATTTTTGAGTTTAGATATTTTCCAACTAATTAGAATTTTCTTTTTTTGAAGTTATTCAAAATTTTAAGTTAACACGAAAACTCAATTAAAATTATTTTAAAAATTAAAGTAAAGAGTACAAAGTAGTTAACACTATAGTAACAAAGCTCCTTTTGCAACATTGCGCTGATGCCGCGAGTAGTGGTGTTATAATGGCGCCAGTAGTAGGTAGACGGAAGGGCAAATAAATAACAGGATCGTATTAAATCTTGGTCATCAACTTGGAGGTAGGTCTACGGCTCATTCCCAACTTGCTTCCCAAAAACGCTGCTGATTCTAGTCAAGTCATTTATCAGCTCGAAGATGACTTAGGTATATCGAAGAAAAAGTAAAGGAATGTATGGAAAGGGATAATGTTATCAACATCATTAACATGTGCCTAAATGCCTAAGCTATTTTGGTCGCTACTTAACAAGCCACTCCAGCTATCCCTGTTTTACGATAACTGCCGCCAATTGGGAGCATCAAGAGAGAACAATTCTTCATCCACTTGCCTCTCCCAACTCAGTAGGGTTCTCCCATTCCCAACTCCGGTGTCGACTGAAATACTTTCTTCGTCCATTCCCATAACAGGGCTTAGCCAGCGAAGACTCTTCACATCTACGTAAGAGTCATACAACTCAGCAGTATAACTCCAATCTGGACGCTGATATCACCATGCATGCTTTTCACCAACTCTTTGCATCCGTGTTTAAACAGCTTGCCTGGTAGTGCGTCGCTCCCCGGTGCCTCGTTTTACTTTAGCCGGTATATTTTTATTCTCAATTCGTAACAGTCGAGTACCAGAATGGGTTTTTTCGTCGTCGGCGTTGAGAAGTGCTATCTCCATCACTTAAGAACACTCTGTACGTCAGTAACCAGTTTTTTTCCAAGGCAGTACTACATTCCTCATTGCACCAGTTTTTTTGGAGGCTGGACACCTTTATTGTCAGCAGCGGCGTTGCACGTCCTTAGGTCGAAGATTGCTCTCAGCTGCAAATTAGGCGTTCAGTCATATGGCGGTGACGTCGGCCTTTTCCTAGACGAGAACACGAACCAACCGAAACATTCGGGCATCGGTATCTTTTCCTAAAAGAGTTTGGATGTTGCAGTTAAATGTGCACAATTCATGGTCTTTAAACTCATAGTTCGTTAGACGTCTCGTCATCGGAAAATATAGTTCCAATCCGAGGTGTGTGGAAAACGTTTTTATGTGCCAGGGCCCAAGCCTAGCGCATAACCGAGGAACGAGGTTTGGATTCTACACCATTTCCAGTTGTAACTGACAAAGCGTCAGATATAAATGCGAAAGCGTCATATGGAAATGAGAATAGTTAATTGTAAATGCGAAAGCGTCATTTTGATATGAGAATAGTCACTTGTAAATGAGAAAACTGTAAATGAAATTTTGAAGGTGTCAATTGTAATTGAGAATTGTCAGTTGTAAATGAGAATGGGGAATTGTAAATGCGAAAGCGTCATTTGCAAATGAGGATGGTCAATTGTGAATGCAAAATCGTCACATGGAAATGCGAATAGTTACTTGCAAATGAGAATAGTCAGTTGTAAATGAGAATAGTGAATTGTAAATGCGAAAGCGTCATTTGGAAATGAAATTAGTCAATTGTGAATGCGAAAGCGTCACATAGACATCCGAATAGTCACTTGTAAATGGGAAAACGTCATTTGAAAATTAGAAAGCGTCAGATATAATTTCGAAAGCATCAGTTGTAAATGCGAAAGCGTCATATGGAAATGAGAACAGTCACTTTTAAATGAGAAAGCAGATCCAAACTAAGGAAAACTTACGTCGCTACCCACCACTGAGCTAAATGCACGTATGTTTGTAAATATATGAAATTGCATATCAGAAACATCTGTAGCGTATATAAATACGTGTGTATGTATGTACGTCATGCATATGCGATTATTTCATGGTCCTTCAATTGTGATGAATCATGCAACAGACCGCGTTGTATACGCATAAATTTGTATGGAAATAATGTAAGTAAATATTTATAATTGTAGTTGGTACGTATGTATGTATATATTTTGTAAGTGCATAAACAACTGCAAATGAAATCGAAATTGAAAACAATCAACAAGAATCGTTGTTGCAAGTGAGGGCGTTCGCCTTGTTGCAGATGTGGCAAGAACGAGTGACAATAAATTAGCCAACATACATGCATATACTCGTATGTATATGTATGTAACTAAGATGATTTGCTCGAGCATATCCACCCACATAAATCCTATACATGTACCTACCCAGTCGGGAATCGAATGGAGCTAATCCATGAGTGGCAAATTTTGGTCTAGAGTAGCAACTGGAGACAAAAGAGTGATAATACACAGACACAATTATATATCTCCCCAGGACGAAGTCGTATATACTTTGCGGTGCTCTGAAAGTATCCACAGTTGATGGTGATGATGTAGGAGCAGGACCATGCCAGTTAGTCAATATGCAACTCAAGTATTAAAGAAAAATAAATCGATAATGAAAGGGTCGATTTAACTTTCCCAACATACCTGCAGTCTTTTGAAAGCCAAGCTTATTTCTATAGCATGCAAACTTTTAGTATTTGCCGTGAGGACGAAGTTATTTGAAAGCGTAACTTACCTATTAGGGGGTTTTCCATTTGGCCGTCAAACAAAGTCTTGTAAGACTGATATGTGAGTTCTCTATTGACCGGTTAATTCTACCTAACCTAACTTAAACTAAAGGACTTTGTTCGAGAAATTTTGCAGTCTCCGTGTTCTGATTCATATGGGTTCATTAACCTGGCCATAGTTTAAATATCTACACCCTGGTTTGTGGGCTAATGATCTTCATACGCTTGTAACGTAGCGATAGAATATTACGACCGCCCTGTAACTTCACTTGCGCCTACTTTACTATACATACACCAGCACGGTAAACAAAGACCAGTTGGGCAAGAACGCTCTTCCACTCACATGTACTGTGCATCACACTCGTACCGGCGCAACGCCGCTTTCAGGTTGGTACATACAAGGGAGCTTGCATTCCTGGAGGAGGTGGTGCCCAGCAACGAAGTTAGTATGCTTGGTGATCCGGATGAGAGGATGTTCGACAGCGTTTTTAACTGCTTTTGCCAGCTACCATGGGGAAAGTGAAGCAGTTACTCTTGCTTGGTCGAAGGCAGAACGCCTTTGAACCATTTATCTCCCAGTTTCCCTGTTCAGGTAAAGATCGTTGTTCTTGTGGCTCTGGCCATGGGCTACAAATGTGACTTCCCGTCCACCCAAGAATCAGTGTACTGAATATCTGCTATCATAATTCCGCCCTATATTATCACCTTCTAAAAACAGTTCAAGTAAGCAGGCGGGGTTATCCAGCGCGGGAATCAGCACAAAAACGAGTACTCGCTGTTCTCTTGTAGGTCTTACGCCGTATTACCTTGCATCTACCGCCAAAGACTGTCTTTGTAGAAGCGACCGATGTAGAAAGTGAAGCCAAAACGTTTTAGCAACCCCTTCGTCAACACACGTTTATCACTAAGGCACCCATCCCCACGGCTACACTGCTCGTACGCGCTCCGTCTCATACTGGCGCTGTTGGTTCGTCCGTCGCTTTCTGCTACGCCAGCCCACCGGACCCTCTCGCTGCTCACTCTTTGCTTGTGGAAAGCAGCTGCTTTACCAATAACTGAAGCCGCGTGTGTGTGTTCGATCTTAGCAAATAACTACTGTGGTTTTATTTGGGGTTTTGTTACCTTTACTTGATACTGCAGTACTACCTCAGCCTTCGACAAAACCCACCTCATCACCTTAGCTGCTTAGAACCGATGTATATGGCAGCGCTTTGCCGTCATCCCTTGTCATATTTGGTTTGGATACAAACAAGTTTCAGCGTTGCGCCATCTTCAGTGCCATTGTTTGTTTCAACGATTCCATCTCCACCGCGTGCTGAATTTATGCTAAATAGATTAGTTGGGCCACCGTGGTGTGATGGTAGCGTGCTCCGCCTACCACACCGGATGCCCTGGATTCAAACCCCGGGCAAAGCAACATCAAAAATTTTAAAAATAAGGTTTTTCAATTAGAAGAAAATTTTTCTAAGCGGGGTCGCACCTCGGCAGTGTTTGGCAAGCGCTCCGGGTGTGTTTCTGTCATGACAAGCTCTCAGTGAAAACTCATCTGCCTTGCAGATGCCGTTCGGAGTCGGCATAAAATCATGTAGGTCCTGTCCGGCCAATTTGTAGGGAAAATCAAGAGGAGCACGACGCAAATTAGAAGAGAAGCTCGGCCTTAGATCTCTTCGGAGGTTATCGCGCCTTACATTTATTTTTTTTTATTTATTTTAGATTAGTTGGGAGTCTAATCGAAACCAAATTCCATTGTAGCTGATACGTTATAATTAACCGTCAAGCATAAATTCCAAAGCTACTTCGCATGCCCCCATTTTGATTGTTTTAATTCCTTTTATACTATCCATTTGTTCTTACATTCATCTGTCAATCCGACCGAAGTCGACCGTTTTTGTGCCCATACTTATACCCGTTCGGCGATTCCTTCGTCTGTCATTAGGTGTGAACGTTCACAATTTTTTCGTTCAATTGGCATTTGGTTTATTTATATACCATCAGGGTAGAGTCGTGTATAGAAGGAAACTTAAGTGGGGAAAGCTTCTGGCCGTCATTCACCAGCGATTGGCCAGGAAGATTCGCTGCCAGGATGATTTAGTGCTTACCACCTCCGGTTGCTTGCGGCCAGGCATCACCTGGGTAGCCACTGAACATCCGCTTGACGGTGAGCCCCTTTGACATAATCGGCTTAGGAGATAGCCTAGGGAATTTCATCGGCAGCTTCTGGCCACCATAAGATACGGCTGTAGCGGCCATCTGTCAGGCATCAAGTGGCTCGCTATACAAAAGTGTATCAAAATACCTTCATCCTGGCCGAGCGCATTTTGAGCTTAGCTTGGGACTTTCTACGTAAAAATACACTCCAATGAAATAAAACAGCAAGTCTCGGTTAATGAGTAAACCCTGGACTCATTTAATTTTTCCACTGGATATATCATACGCTAGCCTCCTCTTAACATTCCCAGTCGTAAAGCGCAATATAATGAATTTGTGCTGCTCCCCCTTCATTTCCCTCAAATGCATATTTAAGCATTTACCATTTCGAATGTGATAATGCCAACAACTTTTCACCTTTTGTACTCGTCTTATACACTTTTTGGTAAAATCAACGAAAATAAGGAAAATCATATAAACGCGTCGGTGGCATGTTGGCCATAAACCATTGGAATAAATAAAGACACGCGCCATTCTATTTTAGCTAGTCAGTCCCTTTGTATGATTCTTCTTCGCTCTGTGCTCCACGCCAGACGATAAAATTTTGCATTCAAATAAGAATTGCGCGCAAATAAATCGATTGTGGTATTTACCAATACGCAAATTTACAATCTGTAAACATGCAACAATTTGTTGCAATAAGATTTGATCATAAAAAATTCATGCACAAGAGGGCTGTTCAATAAGTGCGTACACTAGATACATGATGCGAAGAGAGCGTGGTAATTACTGAGAAAGTACGTAGCGCTAACAGCCTAAAAGTATACTATAGGTAAGAAGAATATTCACCCGAAGTACCTTTCTGCTGTACATTGAGTTCTCAACCACCTTATTTGCATTGTCATATGAAATGGTTTTTTATTAAAGCGAGAACTGGAAGGTGTTGATTAAGAACAATTTGAAGAACGTATTCTGTTCAACGGAGAATCAAACGGATTCAACAAATGCTGTTTGGACTGAGCAGGCAATTGAAAAGTAATGTTCTCTCTTGGAGAAAAAAAGACAAAGGCTTTGCTGGCTAGGTCTGTTATGCGAAAAGACGAAGACGCTCCGGTCAAGAAAGTATTTCAGTTAACACCGTAGTTTGGAAGCACAGGAATGGGGCGGCCTCCTCTGAGTTGAGAGAGGCAAGTGATTCCCTTTTGGTGTCAGTGATCGCGAAGCGGAGATAGCTGGTGTGACATGTTAAGACATGGCCAAAATCGAATACTCCAAAGGTCATCTCATTTTCTCTCGATACCGTCCATGATTTAGGGCCATTAATCAGCAATGGTCTGAGGAAGACTTATGGAATGAGATTTTTGATCGTCAAGGGAGGACCCTACTTCTCAGTAGCCTACTCGGCATAATATAGCACTTGCTCACATTCTTGTTTACTCTGACTTTGAAGTGATCCTTGCATGAAACTTTTACCTGTCATATCAAATTTGCTACGAAGGAGCAGATGAGCTCCCTCCTGCTATAATGCTACTGAATACTTTTCTTGTTCATCTTAAGACGCACTCTTTTCACCTTCTTATCCAAGCCACAAAAGAATGATCGGCGTGATCGTGAATATCTACTCGATAGTACATCCAGCCTTAATAAATTGGTTCAAGCTGCCGGGCGAGGCATAATAACAACTGCAGTAGGCGCTGGTATAGGATTTGAAGGAATCATATAAACATTCTAACTCACTGCGTACTCCGTTAACTCTTCTGCTAACAATTAGCTCTCTGATGGATCAGGACTTCCAGGGGAGCGCCAACGCGGAAAATACCGATCTAGTTTTGTTTACTAGGGAATGTAAATTGAAATTGAACTGAGCTGAAATAAGTAACTCCTAAAGGAAGTATACTATGAAGTGAATTATCGACGAAACTTTAAGACAAGGGGTCGGCTAAAAAAGAATGTATGCATATAAAAGTCCCATAGCGTATTCCAATGGAGCCCATTGCCCACACTATCTCATTGGGTATTTACAATGATTTTGAAGCCCATCCATTTTTGTGGGGTCCTTGTTTGATCGGCATCCACACCAAGAAGTAGATATGTCAAAAAAACTGGAGGGGTATGCGATGTGAGCATTTAGCAACAACCACGACCGCAGCATTGCATGCCCTTTTGCACGTCGCGTCTACAGAACTAGTGTTCAAGCATTAACAGCCGGAACAAGCCATAAGACTTCGAGGTACTTGTAGCCTTCACGAAAACAACAAAAATTCTGAAGGTACAGCGCTTAAGCCACAGTCGCTGCAACATACCTATTGATTACCGAACGACTACTAGGGTAATAATCTCTCGCAGAGTTTCATCCCAGAACATGCTAACATGTCTCGCTTATAACAGCACATCGCTAGCACAGTGTTGTCAGATTCGAGGTAGCAACTAAGTTGGGTATCAGAAGACTTTTAGTTTTTGCCAAGAGGATGAAGTTAGAACATAAACCCAGGCACCTTATTGGGCTTTTGCGATTGATTGTCAAATAAATTCTGTTAGCACTATGGGCAAATTCAGTCTACATGTGGTCTTTAATTATCTTCTAATTGAAGTTCCCCTCCCCAGCGCATCTACATTTTCGCCACGCCGTGGAGGTACCTTTCTACCTCTCCGGCCTTTAGCGTACTGTGTTTGTTGTCCGTAAGGCGCATAGAAATACTGTTCACTATCCAGTACATGCTCCCAAGCTTTTCTCTAATTGCTTTTTCTTTTGTAAGATATACAGCTGACCCTCCTCCGTTGGTCGCGATACGCATTAATATATCCAAGCTTTGATGATTTAACACGTTCAGTGCGTCTTCTGTCTTGTTATTTAGACCTTGGCCTTTGATATTACTACATTTTAGCGTGCGCTTGTGTCATGCACTTGAAGGTCTGGAACAACTGTCTTCAGCCTTTCTAATTCAACTTAGCCCCATTGTACAACCCCGCTATTTCGAAGAATGGGAACAGAATACTTTTTTCATCACGCAGCATCATGATCTTGATACGAATCATCTTCCACAGATCTCCACCTTTAGGTAGATATCAGCACATGGAGATGGTTGCAATATAAAAGTGCCACAGTCAAAGACTGCTTCACCACTTCGTTTATCTTCTCGGGGAGAACAGTCTTAGACGTGCTAGATCTTTTTGGAATATTTGAGTTTGTTGGAGTCTCGTCATTAGCTCTCTTTGGTTTTTAACAAGTTCGTGCTGCTTTTGTTTCCATTTATCGACACTTCAGAGCAGGGGAAAATTGAATGTGTTAGTCGTCGCTGAGCGAGCGGAGTAGCAACATCAAGGAAGACTAAATGTTAGCAAACAATGCGTACACTCGTCTTGCTCCGTTACTCGTTTATCAACGACTAAACCACCACCACTACAACTGCGACCACCGTGGTGTGATGGTAGCGTGCTCCGCCTACCACACCGAATGCCCTGGGTTCACACCCCTGGCAAAGCAATATCAAAATTTTAGAAACAAGGTTTTTCAATTAGAAGAACATTTTTCTAAGCGTGGTCGCCCCTCGGCAGTGTTTGGCAAGCACTCCGAGTGGATTTCTGCCATGAAAATTTCTCAGTGAAAACTCATCTGCCTCGCAGATGCCGTTCGGAGTCGGCATAAAACAAGTAGGTCCCGTCCCGCCAATTTGTAGGAAAATTAAAAAGGAGCACGACGCAAATTGGAAGAAAAGCTCGGCCTAAAATCTCTTCGGAGGTTATCGCGCCTTACATTTAATTTCCATCAGGTGCTACAGTCTTTCTATACGTTTGGATTGCGTTTACGAATTGCTTTTATTATTGCATTTCATCCACCTTCAATTGCGAAATATTTTTCATTCCTTCCTTCATTCAAATATTTTTTTTTCTTATTTCATTCAATATTATTATTATGCATGTAAATTGAAATTACTTAGCAGCAATGCGTTTGAATACAAATTAAATTGAACAACAACAAAAATACAAACACGTACAATCACGACGCCAGTCTACATATCTAATTAAGTGCCATAAATTTATTACATGCAAACTAAGAAGTTCGTAGAAATGGAGGGTGGGGTGTGTGCGGCATTGAAACGCTGCAGGCGCAAAGTCATTGCACCTTAACTTGTAAATTGCTTATAAAAGGCAATAACATTAACTACAACAATAACAACAAAATAAGTAGCAATCAATGTAATAAAAAATCACAGTGCTATTAGAGGATCGTTCCATCAATATGACTATGTGGGCTTGGATGTGCGGAGGTGAAAAGAAGGAAGACACCATCAAAGCTCAAAGCACTAAACTTGCAACAGTTACAATGCAAACATTTCTCAGTCTGTGAAATTTTATTGGAAATTCGGAGGTGATAAATATTGTGAATGATAAAAATAATTGCGCTGCAAGGCAACTGCGAAATGGTGTTACCAATCAGATCTTTTTTCTTCACCGAACGGCAGAAACAACTTTCCAAATATTTTCCCGAACGTTAACTTGGTTTGTAGTAAAACTCCATTAGAATAGTAAGGGCACAATGGCCTGCAAACCAGGCCAAAGACCTAACGTTAGGACGGGAACAGGGGGTACTCTCGAGATAGGATAACCCTCTCACAATGCCGGGGTGCAGTGGTCGACACAACCGAACGCGAAATGAAGCCAAACGCTCATGAGACAGTTGAAGAGTGTCGAAGACAGTTCACTGATAAAGCTACGAGCAATCCCCAATTTGACAACCGTATCGAGTAGGAAGATACTCCGAGAGGCAAGAGGCAGCGATTAGTTGAACCCGACACGCCTGCTTTTAGGAGGCAGAACGCCCGTGCCTCATAACCATGCAGCGAGCTAGCCGTATTGGCAGTAGAGGTTTACGCCGGTGACTTAATCGGCGGCGCAGGCTCTATTATATACCGGCGACGGCGGCGTATCCGGCGCGCCGACAGTGATCGGCGTAAACCTCTGAATTGAATGGCTGGACTTCAGAGTATCACATTGTCCACAACTAATGAATATGGAAACATACTGCTGACGTCAATGGTATGTATGACCATCTGGAACAATATCATTAACTTGCGGATGAGTATCTGGGAGGCTTGTAAAGCAAACATTTTTAAAAATAATATTTGGAAAGGTTTTGTTTATATGTATTTAAGGAAATCGACGTTTCGGTCATTTTGGAAAGATACGCGATATTTGCATCAAAATTTCGCGATTCGTTCAAAAAATTTCAGGTGTAGCTCGTTGCGGAGAGAGGGAGAAATACTTAAAATGGTCACACTTTTGCAGCGTAGTTTCACCGAAGGAGATGTTCTGAGCTAACTCTAATACCCGTCGTCGGCACGATTTCTTGAAATCATTTGTGGCTACCTGCTGGTCACGCACAAAGGCGACTTACGGTTGCTATCAATTATTTACTAATAGTAATGACACTCGTGGCACAGTTTTAACGATTAGCATCAATGCTGGCTTTTTGTTGATCGCGCCAAAGGCCGCCTTAAGTTTTTTCTGCTGTTTTTAAGAGCTACAATTCATGACGTACGAACAGTACCCCCAGCGGGTTAGGTGGTCGGAATATACCCGCGGTAGGTATGCCTGTCGTAAGAGGCGACTAAAATACCAAATTGATTCAAGGCGTTGTGTAGCGCAACCCTTTCAGGTTGCCAGCGCAATATATAGCTTCTCCAAACCCAATTGTCAACCTCACATATCCGTGGCGAATCCTGTTTCATTAACAGCCGAGGCTCTGGCGGCCCCGAACTCCTCATGGATCTACAGGGCGGGATGGCCAAGAAGGTCGCGTGGGGTCATAACAAATCCTTCCCGACATGGTCGGGCTTGGTACCGGAACGTACCGGATCTGCATCCGGCAAAGGACCATCAACATCGATAATACTCCAGAGGCCTTCGGGGAGTGTTCTTATCGCTACAACAACAACAACAACGTGCGAACAGTAGCAATTCCGATCACCAATCGCTACCACGCATCCTGACCCTTATGCCATAAGGGATGTTTTTGTCGCGCTATGCTGCCTAGCTGCACCAGAAAAACACCTTGAAACGTTAGGGAGTGACTATTCGCCAAAGGATGTCGCCCTCGAAATCATAATCACCCTAAGTGGATGTCATTGCGTAACTTATGGGTGAAAATCGTATAATCCTCCGCGTATCTACATAATTTAAACTTACCAGGATCGTAGATAGAAGTTTTAAAATGTAGGCCAAAATTTTCAGACGTTTGTGTTCGATACATTGATGATATAAGAGCTTATTATGGATGACCGCCTTCAGATTTCAGACTAGCTCGACTATCCCCTACGTTAGGGTAGTAGAACACCCGATCATTTGTTGGACTGTCTTAAGAAAGCTTTTGCTTCACCCCTTGGAGTGTTCCTGCGAAGGACATAGCATAACCTGGTTAAAAAATGTGCCTACATTTTCACATTTGTAGGAGGAGCCGTCACGTGTAGGTTATATTTAAACATGATTGATTTGCTCTATCCAATGTAATTCACTCCAAGGGACTAGTTGAGGACAGGGCCGCCAACTCTAGGAAATGTCAAACCGGGAGACTTGGGTGTTGAATGATGAAGTGTGAAAATCAAAATTAAGATTTCAGACGCTATTTTATAGTTCAGCAAATAAAGTGATTTTCAAACCTTTCTCATACGTGTTGAAGATACATGCAACTTACGTGTGAGCTGAGAATCATTTCAAAGGAGAATTTAAACCACTGGAGCCTACTAAAGGATTTTGCATCACTTGTTTCCTTTATTCTTTCAGCCAATCGGGATATAAATTTCGGTACCTCTTTCGGGTAACTTGCTTTTTTAACAAATTGAGGGCAATTTGAAAACATGTTCGATATTTTGGGGCATTTTATTTAAATTCATTGTTCTTTATTAGTTTTTTTGAAAAAATTGTGCGAAGTGAGCATTCAAATTTATTACATAACTTTTCTTTAAGTGTTTTGTTTTAATAACTTGGTGAATTCGGTGATGCGAAATCCGTGTTAAGCTGTCATTGAAAGCGCCTGTTTTCTCAAATAACTTTTGAACGGTTGGAAAGCGTCAAATTTCGCAATTGGATTTTTATAACTGGTAGTGATGCGCATCCCTTGATACCCCTTTCGACCTTATCGGACCGTTTTTCGAGATTAACAAGAAATGACCTAGACAGTCTTGAAAGAGTAGAAAGTATAGTGACATTCGGCGGCGGCGGCGGTTATCGGCGGTGTATACCTCTAATTGGCAGGAACCACACATCTAAATCTGCAGAGCAAAGGTAGTCTAACTACTGTAAAGCCATGTACCTCAAAAGCTGCAATGCAGAATTTGAAGGGCAATAGTGGCATGAGAGGCATGACAAAAAAGTTAGTAAGCTAAAGGGAGGTAATAATCAGACTCCGGCTTACTCGATGATACTAAAGGAAGCTAACATGAAACAACGGTAGACGTCCCAATCCGCTTGTGAGAAATCAAAAGGAGACAGGAGTTTTATATGATTCGTCAAGCAGGAAAGCGTAGACAGACATGCGGGACCGAAATATGCCTAGGGTCAAGGGCAATTCCTACGACGTTAGACTCAAACAAAGTTGTTCATATCCCTAGGGAGGGAAGACTTGAGGCTCACGTTGGCATAATTGATCCTGCAGGTTCAGTAAAAAGAACCATTAGGGTACTGGTCCAATCGTTTCGAAAACGTTTTGATATGAACCAGGTGACCCTAAGCCTCGCCTGCTAAAAAGCAAACAGGATTCGCCACAGGAGTTGAGGCGTTCGAGAAGCTATAAACTGCACTAGCAATTCCTTGAAAGGATTGCCCTACACAGTCCCTTGAACCCCGTCTATCATCATATCTTTGTCCACTTTTATCATGGAGACATGCAAACACGGAAAGCCAGGTATTTGACGAACCAAGGATAGACATATCGACGGTTATTTCTCCCTCTTCGAACTAGCATATTTGCGAACTGCCAAACATCATCACAGATTCGTTTCATTGCATACCATTAATATATAGATTAGTCAAGGTCTAAGCCAACATCATGTCAAGTATACTAAGATCCTCTCGCCTGACTACAGTCATTCTGCTCGAAGACGGCTTTTTCCATTATAACTCCAGCCAGGACCGAAAAGGCCATTATATATACTCTAATCTTAGATTTCGCGACCATTTTTGGACCTAGGCAAACTAAAGGGCAATGAGGCAAGTGGTATAAATGTACTTTGAATATATTCCGCTCTGTTTAGTTTTAGCATTCCGATCCATTGAAGAGTGTTTCGGGCGGAACATAGTCATAAACGAGGTCGCTCTTTAGGCCGGTATCTGTGCCAATTAACAGTCAAGTAGCGATCAAATCCCTTCATCAATCATGGCAATAGATTTTAAAACGAACTGGATTCGCAGCCTGGGGTCGTTGCTGTTGTGTTAACAGTGCTTTGCAGTTTCAACAGAGTTGGACCACAGAGATGCTGCTATAGGTCGGAGTTGCTTCTAGAGAAGTGAGATTTCGCTCTGTTACAATACAGAGCGAAGTTGAAACAAAGCGTCGCGTCTCTCCCTGGGTTGTCTTCTTTTCTCTTCCTCAAACGACTAAGTCAGTAAGTCCGGATGTCATCGTAGTGCAAGTGTCTCCATATAAGCCTCAGAGAAGGGGCTAGATTGTGGCAAACTGTTACCTCAGTGATGTGAGCTCCAATTCACAACGGTGTACTACGGCAAGCTAGCGCAGAATACCACTTAGCATAACAGTTAAGGAGCATCGCTCCTCTTGTTGCTAACTTCCAACACTGTCTCATGACTGATTTCACCAAGAGGGTTAATGCCAAATGTACACTGGAATGTACTTGAGAGGTGTCGAGCAAACTACACATGAACAACATGAAAACTAGCTTCTTAACTAATCTTAAACGTCTACATACTTGGATCTTAATAGGCCACTGTATGTTGGGAGTAAATAGTAAGCCTATTAGAATCGAAACTAATGGCTTCTGTCGCAGAATTGAGACGAGGTGGAGATAGAAAGCATTAAATAAATTCTATGTAGTTGTTCAGCACTAACCAAGACACGTCTGGAATATCTGAGTCAGTAAACAAATAAATGGGCTGAATTATGCGATCCAGCAGCGTAAAAAAGTCGATATTCTTACGGTTATTGATCCGGTAGGCTCTGGAAAATAACACCATTAAGCTACTAGTCCAACCATCTCGGGAACGATTTAAAGTGTCCGCCTCCTTCCGAGTGGAACTTGAAGATGTCAGAGCCTCGGCTGCTAGATAAAGTGGGTTTGCAGAGTATGGGAGGCTGACAATTATGTTAGAGAAGCTATAAATTGCGCCGGTAATCCATCCATGTCGACGCAGCGTGCTTCGTGTACCTACCGTTAGACCGATCTTCATAAAAAATCCATGAATGGCTATCTCGTATGAGTAGCGTAAATGTGTGGTATGTAAATAAAATCGATGCATCAAAACCACCAAACACCAAAAGGCAGGGAAAAGTGTGAAGAACTTATCGGGAATTCATTAAAACCAAAAAATTAATAAATAGCTTAGTGCTACTTAAACGCTACATAATTGTGAAGAGGGGGAGTATATACGTATTCAAATAACAGCAAAACAAACAATTTTTATACATGAGAAAATGTCAATTTTTAACCACACATATTTTTTCAGTGCCACAAACGAAAAGAAGAAAATTAGCGTCTTTGCAGCACGATCAACACTTTCAAGGCCAAATATAATCGCGTGGCCGCATTTCACATTTTTTGTTTCAGCATTCTTTGCCGTCTGGCATTTGTGGCGCTTACCTTTCTTTTGTGTACTCTTTTGTATGGCTTTCTTCATTTTGCTCAATAATTTGGAGACTTTTTTTGGCTGTGCCTCACCACTTCGCCTGGCATTCTTCTAACGACACGTTTGCCTGCAGGCCAATAAACTTTAACCGAAACTCTTTGTCTCGTCATCATCATTTCTACCGTCGTCTATGTTTGGGTCAGGTGAATTTGCTTTGCTACAAGAGGAAACTACATTTTCTCACTGCGCTTACGAACAAGTAGAGACATAATTGCTTTTGCTCTATGAATGTACACTTTTGTCTGCTGTGTTTCGTTTTCCGGTTTAAAGCCGCATTCAAGATCTTGTCGCACATTCATAGCAGAAATTGCGATCGACAGTTATCTTAACAGACTATCTAATGATTGCTAGTACAGTCACGAGGTTCGTTCAACAGGTATCCATGTGTGTTTTTCACAAAATCTCATTATGATAGGCAACACCGGCTACTGAAGGTGAGAAACTAACACAAGAAAATTTTTTTCTTATATGAAATTATTCCGAGATAGACCCACGTGTTAGGCCGACACTCATCAGATCATTCTTGACATCCTACCATTGGATCTGGCTCATTATCGCGCAATAGCAACGTCAGCTTTGCGTTTAAGAGAGTTTTCCAATTGGAACAATAAGACGACACACTAGCATAATAAATAAAAAAGTTTTCTTCCTCCTAGCACAGAGCCCTTTGCGACCACAACAGGTGAGGAAAGCAACTTTGTGTACCAGTAGGTATGATTGGGCGTAGTCGGCTGTTGCCATGCTGTTGAAGGCAGCATTTCTATATACCAACAGTTCTAGGCAGAGTTGGAGGTGGAGTTTATTCAAGGTACCTAGACGTCCAACTCCCTCTAAGATCATACGATCCCTTTAGTGTCCTGGGCAGAAGTATCAGCCATCATGGATGCCGCAGTTTGGTTAGAGGCTCACAATTTCGGCAGCTAAATATTATTTTCAGCGACAGCCAGGCTGTTATCCAAATCTCTTGGCTCTACTCGTTCAATCTGAACTAACTCTAAACTGTCGCCGATCTCTTCAAGAGCTGGCTATTTATTTATTGTAACAAATTTTGGGGAAATTCCTGATAATTATACACTTTGTGCTAACGTTCATATCGCTGAACTGCGAATAAATAACTCCAATATAAAGTATTGCAAAATAGTCTTTATTTAGACTATTTTGGGAGTAGTACTTCACAATCATCATTATCATATAATAGCGCGTGTAAATTAAACTGATTGCTGATTCCTCGGCTTGCGCTGCTTTTGTACTCTCGGTTACCTCGTTCGCCCATTTCCCCTAAAGTCCAGACGTTTCACAAACATACCTTCTATATCAGTTGTATTTCATGCTTGATTGTTTAGCTATATACATTTATATCTGTAGTTTATGTTTTTCTTCTAGCTATATGCGTGTGTATATGTGAGTAACAACTTCTGCTCATAGCTGATGATAACGTGATGTGTATGTAAAATAATCTTTTTGCTTCAAGCTGCTGGTTAAAGCTGGAGTCATTGGTGCCGTTTGTCGTATCGCTGTAGTCGTATCCTAAGTAATCAGCTGTTTATCGTTACGACGGTAAACCAAAACCCAATTGGTTGGCTACGATACGGTTACGATCTTAGCGGCACCAATAATCGATTGCATTGATTCTCATAAGGTTGGTCGAATCAGCTGTTAAAAGGTTACCGATACGGATACCGATAAAGCACCAATGTCTCCAGCTTTAGTGTATGCGTAGCTACTTACTTGCTTTAATGTGTACATGTACATAAGTGTGGCTGCTTGCTTTATTGTTGTTGTGCATTTATTTAGTGGCAGCACAGTGATGTATAAAACTGCCAACATTCGCCACATTGTCAATTTAGTGCATTCAGCGGTGTACTAGGAGCAGGCCCGACGAGAGGGAGGGGGAATGGGGGGATTCCCAGGGCCCTGGGTTGCTCAGGGGGCCCGCGATTTAGAGGTACTAAGACAAATTTTTAAATCAGGAGAGTCTTTAGTTGTTCCATGTGCAATTTTTAAGCCGAATTTCAAAAGCAACGAATATCTGCATTTCGTTTTAATATTATAGTGAAGTGTGAATATTTTGAAAAGTCCTTTTCCTTAAAATTTAATAATAAATATTTCATTTGGCAGCTGGCTTAAAACGCTTTATAAAGTGCAAAACACCTTAGGGAAACTATATTATATCAACGCAAGAAAGCGAAGTATTTAGACTCGCCTGATGCTAGTCACGTTGATCAGACTACGTTCATTTTGCGCCCTATTTCAATTCGAGAGCAACAAATTTTACAATTCAAGAACGGTTTTTGCCTTTCGAGGATTTTAACTATTTCTTACTATTTCTTCTCGAACACAAGCGAGATTTTCGAGACCCGAGAAGTCGAGAACTCGACTATTCGCGAGTTTCTCGTGTCTCGAAGTATTCGTAAATCTCGCGAGTTTCTAGACATAAACTTAATCGCTGTATGGACAGTATTTATGCACTTGGTTTTTTTTTCTTGTGACTTCTTACTTGATTTTATTGCTTTCCAATGACATTTAACTAAAAACATATTTATTATACATATGATTTTGCTCACAATATTTTATTTTTTTAACGAGACATCGAGAACACGGCTTCACGCGAGATTTTTGAATCTCGAAATACTCGTAATACTCGCGAGCTTCTCGACTTTCAATTAAGTCCCTGCATTGGCAGTATTCTGTACATGTCGGTGTTTTTTACTAGTGGTCTTGTGGAAATTTTCGCTTGTGCTCCAGAAGAAGGCGAGACTCGCGAAAAATCTCTTTTCGAACAAGTTCGAGAAATCGTAAGCTCTAAGTAAACATGAAATCCCATTAAAAGATTGTCGTGCACACGGGTACGAGAACGGCGCCAATATGAAAGGGAGCTTACAACGGAGCACAACGTCACATTCTCGACAAAAACTCGAATGCTGATTACTCGCCTTGTGCTACCCTACAGTCTCAATTTATGTGGTGTTGATGCTGCAGAATGTTGTACGGCTGCAATTACTTTCTTCGGAGTTGTACAAAAATGTTTTACTATTTTCAGCAGCAGTCCACAACGATGGGACATCGTCAAAAAAAATGTACCGAGCTCTCTTCACAGTCTTTCAGACACTAGGTCGTCGGCTAGAATTTGGCAATCAGACCATTCGCAAACCATGTTCCAAGATTAACACAAGCACTAACGCATTACTTAAGCTAAATTTGACTGCACAAGCATACGGAGATGTTGTTACCGGCATTCTCAAGTACATCAACAAGTTCGAATGTATCTTGATGTCCTCAATTTGGTTCAAAATACTGACTACCATTAATGAAAGAAACGTGGTCCTCCAAGCTAGAGACGCCACAATAGATGTTGAGGTCCGACATCTAGATGCCTTATTAGCTGATTTGAACTTGATCAGGAACCAATGGGAAACAATTTTAAACGAATGCAAAACAGTTGCTGTTCAATAAAACATCTCGCCAAAGTTTCCGGACATTCGAAAGATAAAACCCAAAAGACGTTTTGAAGATAATGGAAATGAGATGATTGCGGATGATCCAGAGTCTGATTTCAAACACAATACATTCTTGATGATCGTTGATTCGGTAATCACTGATATTACTGAACGATTTGTAGCTATGAGAAATTTGAACGAGACGTTTTCCTTTTTGTGGCAATTTGAAGACGTGGATGAAACTACGGTTCGGCAATTTTGCAGAAAAAATACAAGCCCGACGTTTCTCAAAGCTTAGAATGCGAAATAATACACTTGAAACACATTTACGAAGCAAATTTTGATATGTCACCATTGGAATTGCTAAATGCTGTCCATGTTCAAAATCTCTATATAATTTTCCCCAACATTTGTGTTGCTTTACGTACTTTAGCTGTCACTGTAGCTAGTACAGAACGTTCCTTCAGCGTCCTTTCAAGAATCAAAAACTTTCATAGATCGTGTTCATCTCAAGAACAAGTTTCTGGAGTTGCCATGCTTTGTGTTGAATCCGTTTTGGGAAGACAGTTAAATTTGATATTATTATAAAAAATTTTGCAGCGAAAAAAGCAAGAAAAGCCACTCTTTGATATCGGAACATTCTATATTGCATAATTAAAATTATAATCATCATTAAATTTATCAGAAATGTATTATAATATTACCAAATAACTAGAAAAGATTATTTGAAACAATATGTGGCTGTTAAAAGAGAATTTTATTTCTAAGTTACAATAAAAATGTATAAATAGTAAATATTCTGTGTTAATTTCATTTTCAGCTCTTACATGCCAACCTAATATAAAACGCACGCAAGTCATTTTCTGTCTCATGCACATACAACTTGTATGAGAGCAACCGAAATTGAAACCTAACTCGATTTCCAATTTTTGCTCTGCGTGACATTTAGATTTGACGTTTGCATACATGTTTTACATTATCGCAACGCATACTTATTTCGGTTAGGGCAAAAAACGCCAGTTGTTTGCGTGCTCTAAAAACACGTAGTTCGGTTTTATTAGGTTGGCAAAATTCATTTAAAAAAAAGCATAAAAAAATTTTTTTTTGATGTAATCCATCAATAATGATTCATGAATGGGACGTCATTAATTCAAATTAGTCAAATGTATTAGTGGATTTTTATAGGGGGCCCGTAAATTGTTTAGTCCTGGACCCGGATTTTCTCTCTACGGCCCTGACTAGGAGTTATCGAATGCCCCTCTCACATTAAATTACATACGTACAACTTTCATAGCACGCTTGTATATCATTCATTAATGCAAATATGAATTTCTGTTCTACATTTGTCGCAATGTAGAAACATAATTATAGTCTATAATTAAATTGGTTTACTTAAGCAATTATTTAAGTGCGCCGCAGTTCTTTGTGATTTCGATGCCTTTTCCGGTACTTACCTGTTCTACGTCGCTGTCAAGCTTTGTGTACTCATCACTCTAATCATTAGAGTCTAATGCATGTAGCCACTGTCGTATTAAAAGCGAATTGTCGTCGTCAGAATTATATTCCCACTTAAAGTTTCTATTTTCCGGTGAACTCGCTCGATTTTCTCGAATTCATGCCGAACTCTTGCTGCTCGATTAGATATATGTATGATAATCACTTCCATAATTGTTTAAGTACAGAAAATTGTCTTGTCCCAATTATTTCTCCAGTTGGTAAAATACATAAAAGCCTATAGCTTTTGCTCGGCTTTGAGAATGTAAATATAAACGAATAAAAGTTCAATGATCTGACCATGTCTGACCCACTCATGTTGCAACTCTATATACATATTTACACACAATTGGCATACGAATGTCAAATAGATGAGTCACTCAATATTTCAGTTTATGAGCCTTTTAATTACTACCATTCTTTCTTTGTGTAATAAAATTCTGAAGAGTAAACACAATAAGCTTCTGGAGCTTTGACGTCTTTGAACTATATATGGGCGAGTAACTAAAAAAGTAACGTATTATCTTTCAGGCAAATGGAGAAGATTGCTCCAAAAGGGAAATTAAATTGGTGAAATTTGAACCATTACTATTACGTAATTTTGTATTTAAATTATATTATTATTATTATTATTAGGCCTGAAAGCACTGCGACCTTTGTGTTGATCTATTGTGCATGACCAGTCAGCCTAATTTTGTATGTGAACGCTTTTGATATATCTAAGTACCTCTTCGGGCTTTTTACTCCATATCACATAGCTGCCTTGCCAGAGCGACGCATTCGACAGAAAAATCAGTTAGATTGTTTAAGAATCTGTCATTTTTACAAAATATTGTTAACTTGATACTTGATACCAACAGTTTTTCTTCTGCTGAGATGACTAAACAAATTAGCTCTCTTGAAAACAAAAAACAAAAAACAGGCGTGATTACCAAGTACTCGTTAAGTTCGTTGTGTAAAAATATAGGATAATGTTTTCCAAAACAGATTGGTAACAAACACTGCAATAAGAAATCGATAACATTTTGAAATCAAATCGATAACATTTTGAAAATAAACCGATACATTATCGACAAAAAATCGATAACTTTTCGATAAGAATTTAAAAAATCGCTTACAGGCTGCTAACAAACTAGTAATACAATCAATAACTTATTGATAGCATATCGATAATTTTTCATAAGATAATCGATAACTTTTTGTAAGATAACCTATAAGTTTTATATAATTAATCGGTAATTTTTTTTAAATTGAAAAAGTATCGATAACATTATGATAACAACTCGATAACTTTTCGATAACAATTGAAAAAATCGATTACAGGCTGATAACACACTAGTAATACAATCAGTAACTTATTGATAGCATATCAATAATTTTTCGTAAGATAAGCGATCACTTATCGTAAGATAATCGATAACTTTTTTATAATAAATGGGTAATCTTTTGATAAAAATCGATAAATTTCTATAAATAATCGATACATTTTCTATAACAAATATCTTTTCAATAACATATCGACAACTTTTCGATAACACACTGCTTACAAATCGGTAAGGTTAGGTTAGGTGCAAGTGCTTGCCTTCCACATCGGAGCGGCAAACTTAGGCCTTTATAGGCCCATTGTCAAACCACACGGATTTGTTCCTACTCTCCTAATCAAACCAATTCGTTGAATTTGTGAAGCTAACTCAGCTATATCAGCCAGATCTACGAGAAACATCTTGCCCATAAAACGTTGCCTTCTTCTACCGAGCGCTGGACCTTCACAGAGTAGATGCTTAACAGTTTCAGGCTCTTCTTCGTTGCTGCAGCTTCTACAATAATCATCAAATGGAGCGCCAATCCTTTCCGCATGCGGTCCAATACAAACATGACCAGTGAGAAGACCTACAACTAGGGAAAGATCCCTCTTACGGAGGGTGAGAAGCTCTCGCGGTATCTTCCCATTCCATTCCGGCCATGTGAGTTTTGCCATGTGCCACATATCATGATGCTTCCACCTGGCTCCCGCTTTCATCAGTAGAGCCTCCTCTATCTTGAGCTTGCAGGTGGAGAGCGGCATGCCCAACCTCTTCCAGGATGGCGAAAGTGGAAGGGAGGTACCCTTTCTCGCAAGATCATCTGCCATCTCATTACCTGGTATGCCCTTATGTCCCGGAACCCATACCAAATGCAGAGTAAACTGTTCAGCCATCACGTTAAGTGATCTGGGACAGCCTACTACAGTTCCAGAATTAGTTGTGACAGTTGCTTTCAGTGCTGCTTGACTGTCTCAGAAAATATAAATGTGCTTCTGAGAGACTGCCTTCTGCCACGGCGTCTTGTATGGCCGCAAGCTCGGCCTGAAATACGCTACAGTGATCCGGAAGGCGAAACGATCTTTGTATGACCAATCGTTAAGAATGGATACCCCCTCCGACCCTGCATTTCACCCGCCAGGTCACAGAAACGACAAATTTGAGCATCGGGTAGATTTAATTTACTTAGGTGATATCGTAGACCACAGTGTCCCGTATAGTACCCAGTGAGAGTTCGTAGGTCCTCCCGGCTCAGATTATTGAGTTTGGCTGATACTTTCGTTGCCATAGGAACAAACAGTTTGGCCTGTCTTTGCCCTGGGCAGTCAATTTAGTGACGTCTGAATTGTTTTGTTTCCCAGTTACTTGTAGTTTCCCTGGTGTGTGCTTTTGTAAGTCCACAAAAGGGCTCTGGACCATAGAATGTTGCTGTAGCACCCTGCTTTGCTAGGTAATCTGCATGTTTTTTTTTACCTTCATGTCCCTGATGTCCGAGAACCCATCCTAACAAAACCTAGTTTTTGACTCCTAATTCATTAAGGAGTACAATGCAGTCATCCATTAGCTTAGATGTAACTGTTTAGGATTGCAAGGCACGCAGGGTCGCCTGGCTGTCCGACATAATGTAGATGCTCTTCGAGGAAGAGCCTCTCCGTAGACATTCTCTACCGCAAATTTCTATTGCATGGCCTTCTGCCAGAAATATGGTAGGGTAGCATCATTTTGGTATCGATTTCTTGAAGTTCGGCCCATATATGCCAGCTCATGTTCTTTCGTCATCGAATTTCGATCCATCCGTGAACCAAACCTCTGAGTCAGGGTCATTATAAGGATTTCCTGTTTCCCAGTGGGTTCTGTTCACAATGGACAGTTCAAAGTTCCGTGAAATTCTGAGCTTAGGGGACATTACGTCACGCAGTAGTAATGTGGAAATTCCTATAAATTTTTTTTTACTTTCGTATGCCCTATCATGTTTCCTAGCTTCCACCCCGAAATATTTTGAAGTCTTAGTGCGCCTTGTGTTTTGCCTCTTTCTCTATCAGAATACGGAAGGAATGTATTCCCACTAAAGCACTAAGTGCATCAGCAGGGGACGTTCTCATCACACCCGTTATGCCAACGCAAATTAGTCGATGCAGTTTGCTTACTTTTGCTGTTGCCGTCCTTTGTGTGGCCTTCTGTCACCAAACTTGGGAAGCATAGGTGACTATTGACTTTACAACAGTACTAAAAGTCCAGTATACCATTTTTCGAGATATCCCCCATGTTTTGCCGTAGAGTTGAGTATTTAAATACGTAAAGTTTACCGAAGTATTCTCTAAAGAGTCTTTAAACGATCAAAATCTCTAAATGATCCTGAAAATACTTCCGGAAATGTTCAGAAATTACAACGAAAATAATTCCGAAATGATTCTTGAATGCACCCAAAAATACCCGTAACGATCACGAATATAACCCGGAATTCATCTCGAAATAGTCCAGGAGTTATCGAAAAAAAAATCCAAAATGATTCTGGAATAGTTTCAAACCAATCTGCGTCAAATTTAATGCCAGTAGTTCAAACAGACAGAGACGAGACAGTGAACCTATTTGCCGATTTCTTCAAATTCAATTTTGTGGTTGATTCTGACATAAATGATAATAGATATTGTATAGGTACAGCCAAATCGTTAGACTTTGAGTCCTTGTCGGTATCTAAAACAGATATCCTTAATGGAATATCCTCCTTACAATCCGCTCTGAAAAGAGACATTGATGGTTTGTCCTATTTTTTTATACTCACCGAGCTTTGCACACAGGGTATATTAACTTTGGTAGATAACGGTTGGTTGTACAGGTACAAAGGAATGGAGATAGATATAGACTTCCATGTATCAAAACCATCAGTCTCGAAACTTGTGATAAAATAAATTTTACAAATATTATTAATCATAAATCGAAAACCTATCATAACTAAATTCGGCAGAGAGCTTTCTTTTACTATAAGGAATGCTTCGAAGAAGTAAACGGATCAACACAAAATTTGACTTTGACTTCAAAGCATTATAAAAAATATATGGCATGAAAAAGTTTGCTTTCCTATTTAGGAAACCGCTTGAGCGATATTTTTCAAAACCGTTGGTTTTAATTTTTACTTGAAAATGAAACAATTCAAATAAATATTTTTATTAACTTTTGCTATCGAAATAACTTACAAAAAAGTAGAAAATGATTTAAAAGTGTACACTTTTACTTTTTCTTTTATGTGCATAGGTACTATCCCTCAATAAACCCCAAATATAGTCTCCCATCATGTTTTCATTCTATTGGCCTTGATAACATTGTTCGAAGCTCATAATGTCCTGATGAAAACGTTCTCCTTGCTCTTCTGAATGCGCTCCCATGTTCCTTTTGAATTTATCTAAAGGAACGTGCAGCATATGTACTTTTAATGACATCTTGCAGCCCTCGCCTTAAAATTTTTTAGCATATTTTCAACTAGCTTTTCGTACTTTTCAGCTTTGTCATTTCCTATTCTATCCAGAAATCCAGAAACGACTGCTTTGAAACTGTTCCAACTCGCTTTTTGAGTACGATTCAGCAATGTTGGAAATTTTTCATCGGCGAAAAGCTGCCTGATTTGCAGCGGCGGATTTTAGTTTAGTGGGACCCCTGGGCACCAATGATGTGGAGGCCCCCTTGTAAGGGATTTTAGGGAGAAATAAATAAAAAAGGCGTGGAGGTAGTTAGGTTTATTATATTATTGATTACCTGCAATCATAGGAAGCGCTTCCGTGCCTTTTTTTCAGCGAAACGTTTTATTATATCGTCACTATTAATATCACGTCCAATGTCACGATCCATGCTTATAATAGTAAATTGATTCAATCTTTTTTGAGTCATAGATACTCTTAAGGAATCATTGACTAGATTTAATTTGGAAAAAGACCTCTCTCCAATACAGTTGCTTATCAATAAAGTTAAATTAATTCTTAAAACCATTTCAGTGTTCGGGAGCGTTTCTCGGACTCCCTTTTCAATTATCAAGGAGTACATCGCTTGTTCTATGCTGATCCCAGAGTCAGGTTCGAATTCAAGCAATTCAGAACAAAATTTTTGAATAAAAAATTCCATTTCTAAATTAGAGTCAAGATCATTCTTGTAGATATTAAGTAACTTTTAGCACTCTCTGCTAATTCACATGGAGTCAATTTATCGGATTTCGATAAAAGCCAAATCTCGATTCGATCATCTTGTATACCGCAATTCTCTCATTCAAAGCGCTGATAAAATTATCGACTAACGGTATAAATTCTAATATTCTAAATTTATCACTGGGAGTAAAATCAGCATTTTCTGCATAGCCATAATCGAGAGGACTCAACCTTACATTTCTTCGACGAACACGATCTTTCTTGTAATCAAAAATGTTTGTCCACTTTTTACCTAAATCTTCATAATTGTTTTTGTTTTTATCGGCCTATTGATAAATCATTCAAGGTTCGAATCGAGCTCAAGGCCAGAACAATAATTTTTTTCTAATGATAATTATTGTTATTTTTTAATTTTTCTAAATTTGAAAAATTGTATTTTGTTTTTGGAATAGTAAGTAGAAAATTTTTCAGACAACCTGCCATAGCTGCACAGATAGATCCATTTCGAAGGGTGCTAAGCCTTCATCATCAGTACGCTTTAGGCAGTGCACAGATGGCGCAACACTGAATAAATATAGTTGGTAAAAAGAATAGAAGTAGCAAATTTGCCAGTCAAACAAACCACCGCTGTATAGCTAAATGGTTAGCGCAGCATGCCTAAAGCGTACTGATGATGAAGGCTTAGCACCCTTCGAAATGGATCTATCTGTGCAGCTATGGCAGGTTGTCTGAAAAATTTTCTACTTACTATTCCAAAAACAAAATACAATTTTTCAAATTTAGAAAAATTAAAAAATAACAATAATTATCATTAGAAAAAAATTATTGTTCTGGCCTTGAGCTCGATTCGAACCTTGAATAATCTTCATAACGTAAAAATAAATCTCTTTTATTGGCTACAAATTCTTTTAATGCTCGCATGCACTGCAAGGCTGTATTTAATAATACATTCGGACTTTGAATTGTTTTACTGGTATTATTGACATTATCAAGAACGTCATTCCAGAATGTTGCCATAATACCAATTTCCAGAGTACACATTTTTTTATAAATTCCTTCAGCTTGACATCGTATTTTTGCTTCATATTCTTCTCTGTTATTCAATATGGATAACAGAGTTTCCTATATTAATGGATAACTTTTCATAAAAGCTTTATTAGCTTCAGCTCGACTTGACCACCTAAAAAAAATTTTAAATTTATCTTTTTCACTAAACATTATTTCATAAAATATGTGAATTGATAGATTCAAATTAAATAAGATCTCATAATATTGTAACGAATTTACTGCAATTCCGCTTATTCCAAATCTTCTGCTAACGTCCGATTCACTAAACTGTTGAATAAATAACTTCAATATTGAATAATGCAAAAATGGTCTTTATTAGACTACTTGAAAATAACACTTATACTTCGCAACTGATAGCTTGCTTAAATCAAACTGATTGTCGTGCCTCAACTGTTGCTGCTTTTATATTGTTTGGTTTCCTCGTTGGCATATTTCTAGGCGGTTCTATTTCTAGAATTTACTAGTTAGTTACCAGCTATAACTACGTTTATAGCTTCTCATATGCACAAATTATTGCCTACTTTTGGGAGTATCTCAGATATATGCATGTGTTTGGGCGTTGCTCTCTGCTGCATGTATGGGCATATGTGTAGTAGGGCGGGTCGATTTAAAAATCGCTCATTACTCTGTGAAAATCGTATTCTAGGGATCAAAATAAGAAACTTTGCCGAAGGAACCATACCTCTAAAACGAATTCTGATGTCCCCCCCTTTGGGTCGAACTTTTTGGGTAGGGGCAATTTCAATTCTACCTGCTGTGTCTTGTGGTGGCTTAAAAAAAACAACACAAGCAATTTTACGATCTGCAATTGTGTCACAGTGATACCTTCATTTTTCAAAACGGTTGAATAAAAAATGTTTACGACATGCAAATGCATCACAGTGATGCCTTGGTTTTAAAAGGGGTTGTAAAAACGCTAATTTCTAATAATTTTTTTAAATTTCTTTTCTATTAGTAAATTAAATTCATTTTTTCATTTACACATGTTCTGACTAAATAAATTTCTAAAGAGAAAATAAACTCCAAAAAGAAAAAACATAGGCATTTCAAAGTGGGATTTTTCAAAATTTGCAAGTTCGACCCAAAGGGGGGGGGACATCAGAATTCGTTTTAGAGGTATGGTTACTTCGGCAAAGTTTCTTATTTTGATCCCTAGAATATGATTTTCACAGAGCAATGGGCCTCCCCACAAATCGACCCGGCCTAATGTGTAGACATAATGATTAATTTGGTTATGTGCATACAAGTCACTGCTCAGTATCGGCTTAAAGTTGATATCCCTTAGTGTTGCTAATATTCGTAACAGTATTATACTTGTTAAACCACAAAAGAGTGAGAGAGAAATATTATGCTTTGTTTTTTAATAATTTAAAATATTCCTCCATCTTTTATTTGTTGATGTATTGTTTTTTATTATAATTTCATAGTATTTCAGATTTCTCCCCTGCCTGTTATAGGTTTAAGGGTTAAGAGTTAGGGTTTATTTATTATAATTTATTAGTATTTCTCCCCCGCCTGTCTGAGCCCGGCAGGGCACCTTCTGAATTTCAGTCTCGGACCTCACGCAGTTTTAATCCGCCACTGTTCTGTGGGGGCCCCTTCCTTGTGTGGGCCCCTGGGCACGTGCCCCAAGTGCCCTTATGTAAATCCGCCGCTGCTGATTTGTGGACCAACAAAAACACCAGCTTTAATTTTTGCTTCCGATAACTATTGAAAAAATTTTCTCAAGAACTCAAATGCTTTTGAAGTTTGATCCAGTTTTTTGACAAATTGTTCCATCAACCTTAATTTAATGTGCAGAGGCGGCATTAACACTTTTTCTGCTTCAACAATTGCGTCAAATTTTACGTTTTCTTTCCCGACACTGTCCCGTTCCGTTCCCGTTCTCTTCTTATAACACGGATACTTTGTGTATCCGCTTTGAAGTCCTATAAAATCTCCTGCCAGTTTAACTCGCGAGTACTGAATGAGCAATTGTAAGACATGGAAATTGATTTCCTTTGTGAAATAAAACGGCTTCTAAGCTTTTTGTTCAGCTGTCAATGAATAAACGCCATTCGCTAGGAACACAAGGTATGCCAATTTCTTCGAACACACCTTTTATGCCATTACAAAAACAAAGTCCATCTTCTTTTGTGAAAAATGTTGACAACCCTTCAAAAAACGCGAGTACTCCATAAATAATGTAAGGAATACTCCTTTGGGAGTATAGGAGTGTTCCAAAACTAATCTGTATTCATACAAAAAATGTGCTCCAATTAACATTGCGATGTCCTAGGAGAGGAGTAGGTGATCCCACTCTCGCTTTGTTTGTGAATATTCCATAGAGTACATACGTGAGAGTACTTTCCAAAGTACTTTCACTGTTGTACTCCATGGAGCACCCACAGAGGATCATATGCCAAAGTACTAAAGAGGAATTGTGTCGGAAAGAATTATCGGAGTGAATTTAATTTAAAATGAAAGTAAATGAAGAGGGGCAATACAACTTTTATATTTTTTACTACGAATATTCTTATGTTATTTAGCATTTGCGTGAATAATGAAACTAATATTTCTCTATACTATAGTATGTATACATAAAACCAGTGCGCATTTTATCAGAGTTGCCATAGTAAAATTTTATTATCAGTTATTTGTATGCAATATTTTACTTTTGGCAACTCTGTTCGATCGTCATCGTGTCGTGGTCACGGTCGTTAAAAAACGAGCAATGATCGGCTGATGGTGGTCCGCAAGCGCATTGCAAAGGAGTATTGTTAGAGTACTCCAACATGAAGAAAATGGAACACGTAATCCAACAATTTTTGCAGGGAATGTTTCATGCCTAGTCCGCTGATCAGTGATATTAACATCATCAAGCAAATTCCAGTTTTTTAAGCGAGAGCCTAAAAGCTCTGCTTTACTTTTTGATAAATTTAAATTTCTAATCAAATCATTAAAATCTTCCGTAGAGATGAAATTATGTTTTGGTTGTTCTGGTGTCGATAAAACTCCTTATTGGAATTGCTTTTATAAAAAATAAGAGATGAGCCACTTCTCTGCTATAATTTTTTTCGGTGGCTGAAGTATTGGCTGTGTCAGATCGTGTGCAACTGCAGCAGAAGAAGATTCAAAATCAGGATATTAGATAGGTTTTGCATTTTTATCTCTACGTCTTTTACTGGGATTCACAATGTAAAAGTAGCAGTCTTTACCGTGATCTTTTGGTTCTCGCCAGATTCTTGGTATTGCAAATTTCAAATATCTTTTCTCACCTCGATACCAACCTAAAATATAGAAAGAAAAATCAATATGTATATTTAATTTAATTTACTATTTAAATAAAATTTGCTTACCTCCCAAACATATTTTACAATAACTACAAGCAACATGTGAAGCCCGCTTCCCAAGGCAGTCGGTTCTATGTACCGGAGCGACTCGGGATTTTTCCCGACCTTGGCTGTCATTTCAGTGTAACCCCATTTAATTTGTTGCATCCCTCCCACAAATTGTCATCCTCCCAGCAGCTCCTTGCAGCGGGACTGCTCCATATTCTCTTGCTCCGGGAAGGTATCGAATCCAATACAGGTCCGTCTCCTGACCCCGGTCCTGAGAAATGGATTTGCTGCGTCTGCCGGAAAAGAATCTTTTTAGGACGGTCATACTCTTGTTAGTGTGTCTAGTGCAAGGGATGGTTGCATCGGACAGGTTGTTCTGGGCTAGATCCCAAAACCCGACGTCCACGTAACTTTCACAATTCTTTTGTGGGCCCTTGATGTTCACGCCCAAGGGCGTCTCGTAGTCTACGCCTTAGCGCCCCCACTACCTTCCAGCAGCCCCGCTGCTCAGCAAGCCAAAACAAGTACCCACTGTTGCTCGCGCCCCCACGGCACCACCAACTCATACGGCCGTTCGGGAGGAATGCCGAGCATCAGCCCCTACCCCCGTCTTCTTCCCCCTCTTTTCCGGCAGCAATCGTGTAGGTCAGGGAAACAGACTCTCAGTCCCTACCTCCTTTTGAATATATATGTTTGCGACATCCGCCCAATGCAGCACCTGCCTTGGACGGTGTCACTTTCCTAGATGTTCTGGTCTCCGCGACGGCAACCCCCCGGCGGGTTTTATAGCGCCATGTTGCCAGGCCGCAGACTCAAACACACCCGGTACCCCAATGCTTACCCAAACCCCGAGTGACGACGTCTCCCCTGTTGCACTTCAGAATTCTGCAGTTAAATTGTAATGGATTAACTGGGAAGATCATGAAGCGGCACAACATCCGCATTGCTGCGACTCAAGAGACTAAACTCACAGCAAGATCTGCTCTGCAGACTTGTTCTGGGTATAATGTCCACTCTGTGCAATATCATATATATGATCCCGACATCGGCCGCAGGGACAGTGTCTTAGAACGTCAAGGCTTATCTGTCCGGTCAGGCGATGCAAACCTAGAAATCATCAACATCTACATCCCTCCTGCCACCTGTTGCCCCAGTGGATACCGCCCTAATATCAGCGCCTTACTCACTTGTAATAAACGCATTATCTTAGGCGATTTCAATGCCCATCACGATCTATGGCATTCAAACTTGCAGGCAGACAGTAGGGTTGAGATATTGGCGGATCAAATAGAAGAAACGACGTTCTGCACAATAAACGGAGACGCCCCCACATGCATGGTAGGAATCTGTCACAGTTCGCCGGATATATCAATCGTGAGCGCAGGACTCATAAACTGCGTCAACTGGCAGCCGATGGTAACATTGGCATCCGACCATCTGTCTACACTCATTTCGTTCGAGCGTACCGCCGACTTCATCGTCACAGAAAAACGCACTTTCATAAACTTTAAAAAAGGAAAGTGGGATTAAGACAAATCCTTTACAGACAACCGCTTTGCTGCTCTCCCAATCCCAACTGATGCTCGCCAAGGGGAGCGTGCTTTTCGCAAGGTCATTGAATCCGCCTCGGCTCGCTTCATTCCCGCCGGTAGAATTCCCGAAATTCGGCCTCACTTTCCGTTGGAGGCCGCAAATTTAGCGAGAGAACGTGACCTTATAAGACAGCTCGATCCCCGCGACCTCCATATAAGGGATATAAACCAGTGCATCAAATTGCTTGTGGATGAACACAAGCGGGCGGAATGGGAGGAACACCTAAGCGGTTGTAACCTCTCTGCCGGTGTAGGTAAGCTTTAGTCCACCGTAAAGTCCCTATCGAATCCGTCTAAGCACAATGACAAAATTTCCATCGCCTTTGGCGATAAAGTGCTGTCGGATGCAAAAAAATGTGCGAGCGCTTTCTGCCGGCAATATATAATGCATTATACGGTCGACAAAGATAAACGCGTCTCCAATTACCATCACCGCCAAAGAGGTTGAGGATGCCATCGGTCATGCTAAACCATCCAAAGCAGTGGGCCCAGACGGCATAGCCATGCCGATGCTTAAAGCCTAGGGAAAGAGGGTTTCAAATATTTAGCGCATGTCTTCAACCTGTCTCTTTCCACCTTCGTCATTCCGAAAATGGCCAAGATGGTCCCGCTACTAAAGTCTGGGAAACCAGCTAACATAGGAGGGTCATATCGCTCGATATCTCTCCTATCCCCAGTAGCCAAGACGCTTGAAACCATTTTGCTCCCCTACTTCAAAGCGAATTTGCAGCTAGCCTTTCATCAGCATGACTTCAGAAAACTCCATAGCATCACCACCGCGCTAAGTGCCATTAGCACCCAGGTAAATTGCGGTTTAAATCAAATCCCCCACCAAAGAACAGTACTCGTTGCGCTAGACCTATTAAAAGCTTTTGATAGGTCAATCATGGCACGTTACTGCAAGACCTGGAAGGGTCTACCCTTCCCCCATGTCTTAAAAGGTGGACAGCAAATTATCTGGGTGGTCGGCAGGCGCAATTTAGAAACGAAACATCAAAACCAAGAAACAAGGGTGGTGTCTTTTCCCAACTTTTGTTTAACTTCTACATACCAAAGCTATCTTCGCCACCAGATGGAGTTACTATGGTTCCCTACTCCGGCACAATAATGGCCACAGGCCCAGGCCCATAGATCGATGAGCTTTGCAACAGAATAAACCGCTACCTCCCTGATCTCTCCAGTTTTTTCGCCTCGCGAAACCTGGCGACTAAATCCTCCGCGACCTTATTTACAACATGGACGTCCCAAATGTCGACCATTTTGAACATCCATGTCGATGGCACTAGGCTGCCGACTGTCATACACCCCAAAATCTTAGGTGTGCCGTTTGATCAGGATCTACATTTTGGTGAGCATGCAGCCGCAATTGTACCGAAAATCCAGAGCCGTAATAAAATCCTCAAATCTCTTGCTGGCAGTACTTGGGGAAAAGACAAAGAAACGCTCATTACCACTTACAAAGCAATTGGCCATCCGATTGCATCCTAAGCGTCCCCTATATGGTCGCCAAGCCTAAAATGTACACACTGGAAGAAGCTACAGGCCTGCCAAAATACAGCTGTCAGAACCGCCACGGGCTGTCTTCTTATGCCCCCAGAACACCGTCTACATAATGAGGCGAGAATACTCCCAATCAGGGAGAGAAATGAGATGCTAACCAAACAGTCCCTTATGAATACCCAGAAACCTGGGAATCCCAACAGATATCTGATTGATGAGCCAACACCGCCCAGGGGCTTAAGGAATCATCTCCGTAAGCATTATGAGGAAATACGGCACCTGAGAACTCAGCCGTATGAAGCAAAAAAACACAAGCAAGTCCTCAGTGAACTCCACAAACAGGCGTCGGACCTTTTTGGCAGGAATTGCCCGGTGAATCCAGTTCTCAAAGAACAGTACCCAAAACTTGCGGAAGAGGAACTCACACTCCCCAGAGAAACGCGAGTCACTCTAGCTCAACTTCGCTCTGGATACTGTAACAGGCTAAACTCTTACCTATCGAGAAGCAACCCCGACATACAAAATATATGCCCTGCTTGCAATGTGCCCCCACATGACACCAACTATCTCTTTAGTTGTAATGTGGAACCAACGCCTCTAACACCCCCCCCTCCCCCACGTTATGGTACACCCCTGTTGAAACAGCAAGTTTCCTTGGACCCCTTTAGAGGGTATTGATAACAATTTGTGGTCGGTCGCACCTATTGGATGGGGCGAAGCACTGCTACAACAACAACAACAACATGTTAGGCCAAAGTCTTGCCTTGATTCCAAACCGGACAGACAAAGTAGGCTTCACAGAGGACGAGAGATATATTAAATTCATATTTTATATCTATTTATACCATATTAGCAGGCCCGGCAGACGTTGTTCTGCCCTAAATTTGGTATATCTGCATATATTTTAATAAGCTTTTTCCGTCTAACTCTGCCCTCCCCCCTCTACACTTTTTCCTAATATTTTTCTTCACTCCTCCTTTCGTTCCTTCTCTCTTTTCCCTTCTCTCTTTTCTCTTATCTCAAGTTCTTCTTCATCCCTTATTGCCAGTACCAGAGGGTGGTACGTATTTTGTTCCAGTCCCATTCCGAGTCTCAGTCCCAGTCCCACTTCGAGTCTCAGTCTCAATCTCAGTCTCCGTCCCAGCCCTAGTCCTAATCCCAGTCCCACTCCGTCTCTGGTCTACTTCCCGGAAAAAAGCATCGCAAATACTAATATAGGCAAATTTATATACCAAATTTCAGGCAAATCGAATAGGACGTATGTAAATAGGTATGTGGATTATTATGAGTTCATGTTTTTATTTCGGCTTCGCATGCATATTTATCAGTTTTGCCAGGTTGATGCGACTAAATCGAATATCACAATGAAAGTCACTTTAAAGCTCTCAGCAACAGCCTCCATTTGATATGCATAATACACACAGATTCTAGGGGTATCCGGGTCCATGTTTTAGTCTATATCTCGATACCCTAGTCACCCAACAGTGTAAAATTTACTCTGTACTAAAGCACACATCAACAGCTTCAATTTGATACCCATAATGTAAAAACACATTCTAGGTGTGTCCTGGTCCACGTTTTGGCCTATATCTCGAGACCCCAGTCACCCAGCGGCGTAAAACTTACTCCGTACTAAAGCACACATTAACATCTTCAATTTGATACCCATAATGTAAAAACACTCTCTAGGCGCATATCTCGAGACCCTAGTTACCAGTAGGTATGAAAACTACCCTGTACTAAAGCACTCATCAACAGCTTCAATTTGATACCCATAATGTAAAAACACTCTCTAGGCGTATATCTCGAGACTCTAGTCACCCAGGGGTATGAAAATTACCCTCTACTAAAGCACTCATCAACAGCTTTCATTTGATATACATATTCTATGAGCACATTCTAGGGGTACCCGGACCACGTTTTGGCCTATATCTCCAGACCCTGTGCGGCGATCGCAAGCAAACCATGCGCAAACCACCGCGTGAGGTATACGCAACTTACGTGAAAGTTTGAACAAAATCGACCAGCGCATCTCTTCAAACACCGGCTACAAACTAACACACATTTTAGCCGACATTTTAGGTTATTCTAGATTTGTACAAAACACCTGATCGATTTTTATCACTCCAGCGCCATCTAGTGGCAGCGTGTAAAGGTTAAAAACCGCACTCTAATCGCGCGGTATCTTTTAGTGTATTAAAAACAATTAAAATACGTAAAAAATTAAAAAAAATAGTATTGTTACTATAATTATTACGAAAGCAAACTTTATACCGAAAAAAAGGTATTTTCTTTTAGTTTTTGTTTATAATAAAACAGAAAATCATAAAATAAACTTTAGGACAAAGAACGAAAATTTTTTTGCAGAGTCGTGGAATTAAAGAAAACGTTAGGACCGCGCCCACTTGTATACAAAATATTTTTAAAAGGGATCGTGGTCGAATAAAACAAGCAATTTTTTGCAAAAAAGAGCTTTATATCAATTGTATTTCTTTTCCTAAGTGGAATTATAAGAAGAAAAAGGAAAAAATTCAAATTTTTGAAAATAGGCGTGGCACCGCCCCTTTTTTGACTAAGCAATTTTCTATGTTTCGCGAGCCATAACTCGAAGAAAAGTTACCAGGTCGTAATAAGATTGGGTACACATATTTTGGTTATAGCAGGAAATATTTATAATAAAATTGATTTCGGAACATTATTGAAACTATCCAAAAAGGTCCTGAAACTAATCCGATAACAAGCATTTACATGGTACACACAGCGTTCTCTAATTTCACATCGGAATGTACAGATTCCCAGAAACTGATTTGTCGCAGGTCTGTCATAGGGTGGAAATTGATCAATTCCAATAACAACTGCATGTTAAAATTGCTGGTTTCTTTCATTCCAAAGCTCCGGAACTGTAACAGATATCTTTTATCGGGAACCTTAAGAATTCTCTCTTTGGAGTTATGAGTAACTTTGTGAATGATTTGCATATGGTCATAGAATTTTTGCAGCCCAGCTCTTCTGCCTACGCCTGACTAACAATATATTTATTGATGCGACTACAGCTTAAGCAAGCTTTCTTCACACCTACAATTTCCTCGTCTGAAGAACACCGCTGTGATCTGACACTCTGAAGAATCTACTTATTTCTGGATAGCAGACCCGACCCCTTCCGTTAATTTGCAATCATCGTTTTGTATGTGTATAGTATGTGCTGCTACTTCGGCACCCTTGCGCCAACCTGAATGGCTTTATCTTGACCTCTAAAATTACCCATTATATATGTGAAACCAAACCCGTATAGGTCCGAAGTGAAATAATTCCTCAATTGTGTGGGACTGCTTCGATGATTAACAATTACCGCAAAGTCCGTAAATATTCTCGTCGCGTAGTTATCCTAAAATGTGCCTGAATAGGTTTTAACTGGCCCCAAATTAAAAGCTATCTTTGTATGAATTCAAGGTTGCCCAGCAATAGTTCGAAATGGTCCGAAAAGGTTGTTCCAGTGAACCTCACTCAAGTAGTCCTTCAAAAATATAACTTTGGTTAAGCAATGATACAAAATCGACCTTACCCCATTACATCTTACGATGCATGTAACTATTACTGAATGTGTCACCGGCTACTACCAAATGTAATCTTAGAATGCTGCGATAACGGTGCCCTATATGGCTTTGGCATCGTTGATATCCTCAAAAGTGATTCTTAGAAACATACGTGCGATGCCTCGGGTTAGGTTAGGTGGTAGCTGCCCTGATAGGGGAAACTCACTTGGACAACATGAAGGCCCGTTGTGATACCACATACAGTAAAATAACGGTGACGTCGATATAGCTACTTAGAGAATCGTTGGGTAGCAACGATAAAGTTCCGAATGATACCGATCTCAATCTTGTATAAATCGTCGGGAGATCCAAGTGAGTCGCGACCGAAGTACTTTCGCCTAATTCTGGCAAAATCTGGGCTATCAAGCATAAAGTGATTTAATAATTCCCCCTCATCATCCTCCATACAGCTGCAGCAGGATGGAGTTTCCAGTATATTGAGAGGTTCCGCATGGATACCCATTGAAGAGTGTCCTGTCGAAATCCCAACGACCATTGATAGGTGAGCCTTAGTGGACCCAATTATTACGGCAGACCTCCTGCCATCTCCGTTCGGCCAGAAAGATCTTGCCACCCTGCAAGAGGTGGTGCCCGCCCAAAGTTTGCTGAGCTGACTCGAGGCCCAGCTATGAAGGAGCAAACCACAGGTGGCCAGCGGAATCCCGAAGTTCCTACAGCCCTCTTCATCCGGTTCAGTTGTACCGATGCGGACTAAGAGATCCGCTTGACAGTTGCCCGGGATATCACTATGGCCCGGGACCCAGATAATCTTAAGTAGATGTTGAATTCCCTAACCGCAGTAGCACTGGATATCATTTCATCCACCGCATCCTTAATCGCAGCAACTTCCGCTTGGAATAGACTGCAGTGATCAGCCAACTTAAACTTGCGGCTTACATTTAGCTCTTGACAAAAGACCCCCCACCAACCTTTCTGTTCAACTTCGACCCATCCATGAAACAAGTTAACTGGTTCCTTGTCCCAGATGAATCCACTTCCCCATACCTCGGGTACTCATATAGAATTCTTGCATATATCATTTTGGAGCACAAGAACCTCCTATTCTGCCCACATATGTACATACTTTCTCTTTTTTAGAATCTGTGAATTTGATTTAAGGAAAGTCATTGTTATCACCGGCTTTAGAGAAGCCTCAAATTAAATTTTATTTATTTAATAAAAACTACAAAAAATTTTTGATGATCATGTTTGGCGCAGGAATGAAACAAGCATTATGCGTACATACTTACTTACGAGTAGATATAAGTGTATTAGGGTGTGCCATACATTACAGTCCTTGTTTAATCTCGGATTCGGTTTTCTAAGTTCAAAATATTTTACGACGAAGTAGCAGATGGAGATGTGGGACAAAAAAAATAAGGACAGCATGCTGCTTTTGTACCTACAGTCGCTTTTTTGGTAATTGCAGTGAACCTTGGAAACATTTTTCTCTTTATACCTTTCATGAACATGAAATTGTGGTCATATTAACTTTGAAATCTACCAAAAGAAAAAGAATACTTGTAGGTGAAATAATCAGGACGATGAGCTGGCGCGATTTAGCTATGTTCGCTATGCACCTGAGTGCTTGAACGCAATATAGGTAGTCTAAATTTTTTAATATATCCATGAAGTTTGTTCAGTTGTGGTACAACACTCAGCTGGGTATTGAACGAAACCAATTCTTTTCAAGAGGTTGATGCAGCGTGTGCTCAAAACAACTGGCACGATGAGGAATGTCACGCTGCCCTGAAAAAAAGGGCACTGCCTATAGAATTCAGAAGAAAAAAACGTGAAGCAGAACGGCGTGAGAGCAAAAACCTTCAGATACTGGCTGAGAGGAATAATACCCGAAAATTCTACCAAAAATCCGGTTTATGACGGAAGGTTTCAAGGCCGGGGCAGACGTACAAAGTGTGTTATATTTGTGGAGAGAACACTTGTCCTCATTGCTATATAGCTGGGGAGAAGGCAAACCCGATACCTGATATCCCCGATGACGGAAAACAATTACCCAACTATGGTAAAGCGAAAATGTCAATATCCCGGCTAAAGAATAACAAGGCGCCGGGTAATAACGAACTAAATGCCAAGTAGTTCGAGCACGAAGGCGAAGAGTTGCAAAAGAGCACGCATCTCAATTACTATACAAAATATTGTCTGACGAGTGCATGCGAACCGCGCCAATTACCGCGGAATCAGCCTGCTCAATATCAAGTATAAGGTCCTATCTAGCGTACTGTACGAAAGGCTGAAGCCCAAAGTCAACGAATTGGACCATATCAGTGCGTTTTCAGCCCTGGTATATCTACTAGCCACCAGATATTCACGATGCGTCAGATCCTGAAGAAGACACACGAGTGAATTGGCACTTTTGTCAACTTCAAAGCAGGCCTTGACAGCGCGATGATATCTGAACTAAGTTTCCCTTAGAACAAGACGAAAGAAGCAGAAAGAATCGATGGACCTTGGCAGCAACGTCACTGGAATAACTCGAACTTATGTGAAGGACTTCGTCTATCTGGGAACTAGCATTAACAGCGTAAACAATGTCGGCTCAGACATCAAACCGAGAATAACTCTTGCCAAACAGTGCTATTTTGGACTGAGTTGGCAACTGAAAATTAAATTACTCTCTCGACGAACGAAAATTACGCTACAAGTCGCTCAATATACATGCTCTGATGTGTGGCTCGGAATGGACGATGTCGAGTGACTTGTAACGAAAGGGCTAAAACCGCTAGGGTGGCTAAGCGCCAGAGAGAGCTCGCCCTTGCTGAAATTAAGCCACAAATAATTTCGCGCTATTTGAGAAGAGCTCCGTCGGCTTCTTATCGATAACGAGCTATACCGGTGAGTTATTGTTTTTAGTATTGACCTAGCGAAATTATCGTCGGGATGTCGGTTTGTTATCTTCCTGTTATCGCTGAGTTATCGACCGTTGAGTAGTCGTCAACACGGCGATATCAAATTGCCAAATTTCCGTTACAAATTGATAAATTTTCGTCAACAAACCGATAAATTTCGATAACAAACTTATAACTTAAAAGAGGACTAAGTCCTGTAATTTAAAATAGTATTTATTGAAGAGCTTCTGTCAATGTAGTTTTTCACAAACTGAACTTCTAAGCAATATATTTTCCACAAAAGTCATTTACAAATTAGTTATTTTTCAAGGCAATATCGATATTACATGCGTATATATAAAACACTTCATAACACGGCCAATCTGACATCTAATAGACCTCGATTACAGTCACAAATATTAGTATTAGACAATGATTCTTAATGATCTAGAACATAACACCATACTAAAGGCTATTCATTCAATGGATTCAGCATTATTATTCATTAACCATTTCCGCATTTTCTTAGCTTCAACAACTCCATCGTATGGAAGCTGCCTAAGTTGACAATTTTCTATATCCCTAATTACATAGCGGTCATTCCCAAGGATTTTGAAAACAACGTATGGTCCGTTATATTTAGGAACAAACTTTTTATTTGTCCCAATTACAGAATCCACATTTTTTATAACAACAAAATCACCAACCTCATATTTTTTAGCATCTATACTATGATTCAAAAAATAATTATAAGTATATTCTTGAGCATGTTGAATTGCTAACTCTAACTAAATCTCGTTTTACAGATAGGCCTAATTTATTATCTAAATATTCTGAAAATTCATCTACAAACTCTCCTCTCTGTTCTATGCCAAAAAGAAACATACTTGGAGAATTTTTAACCGTACTATGATGCGAATTATTAATTGCATGCTCTGCTTTCAATAGGCGATTCGACCAAATAAGCATGGTCTATTGGATCGGTAATTTTTCCTAACATAGATTTAATGACCCGATTAACTCTCTCCACTTGGCCATTGCGCTGCGGAGACCCAACAGCAACTTTTATATGAACTATATTACGTTTAAGTAGAAGCTCACTAAATTCTAGTGAGGTAAAACAAGTGCCCCGGTCTGAAACAATTTGGCCTACTATAATAACTAAAGTACTTGTCTAAAGCACTGGTAACTTCTTTACTGCTAGTTTAATTTGTTGGATATAGTTTCACAAACTTTGTGAAAGCATCAACTAGTACTATATATTTTCTTTTATTATGCTCTTAGACGTTTTCGGCCTTACTTAGAAGGAGTACCGTTCAAAATTGTAACATATTGTACCTCACTAGCCCTAACACTTGAGAAAAAACAAGTTAATGCTCGCATAGCAAGATGGGCATTGGAATTAGAACTTCTACCTGCCTCATTCAGCCACACAAATCGATCAGTAAACATCACCTGGGGCTCTGAATGAGCACACAGCACATGCTCATTAACCTACGAACTATAAATACAACAACAGATCAGAAGGAAAATTGACACGGATGATGGAACAGCAGCGGACCAGTTTGTCAAGGGATGACGGAAAATCGTTCCAATATACATCAATTATTCACCCTGTCGGAAAATCAACAAAACAAAATGAATCAGTTTTGACTTTGATTAGATCTTTTCTTTTCCCTCATTTTCTTTTTCCTTTGCTTTGCTTTCCTTTCCTTTCCTACGATTAACTGCTCTCTGTATGATTTCGCTCTTATTGTCATATAGTGTCGTATAGTTTTATAAGATCGCCAAATGTAGCATATGTCCGCAATAGAAGCAATTGTTCATATAAAAGAGTTTTGGTAAACTTTTTCCAATTTGCAGTTAGGCTAAATTACACACCCTAATGTGCCAACAAATAATTGTAAATAAACAAACAATTGCCGTTTACAACAAAAGTGTCTTACTCACCCCAATAAACACATTTCTTATGAGCTCGTCTTTTTATTTCATTACATTACTCCATGTCCACTATAATCATTGGATTACATTCCAGATGGGCTGTTTGTGTGGGTGTCGTCGAGTGCCATGTAGAGTAGAATATGCCAAGAGTTGCATTGTATGAATGTATTTGTGTAGGTAAATGTTTGTTTGTCAATGCATATGTTTTGTGTGATCGCTGTTTTGTGACTTTTATTTGCTTTGCATTTCAATTAATTTAACTTAATAACTGGACGACACTTTGCTCCACAATAGAATGCACATGCGCGAATGTGTGTTTGGGTATGGGTATGTATTACAATATGTTTGCCTTTATTTGACACATTTTACTTGCATGTTAAATACAAATATTTGTTGTATGAATGACTTGATTTTACTTTGGATGGTTTCAGTATTGAATAACAATTGCACTCACTTTTTTCAGAAGCTTTTACTTTTCATAGCTTAGTGAATATAATATGACCATTTTTCTGTCTCTTGGACTTTTTTGTGATATTCATACAAACATTTGTGCTTTTTATACTCAGCGTGCTTTGCACACAGAGTACCTATATTAACTTTGATTGGATAACGGTTGGTTGTACAGATATAAAGGAATCGAGATAGATATGGACTTCCATATATCAAAATCATCAGTATCGAAAAAAATTTGATTGAGCCATGTCCGTCCGTCCGTCTGCCCGTTAACACGATAACTTGAGTAAATTATGAGGTATCTTGATGAAATTTGCTACGTAGGTACCTGGGCACTCATCTCAGATCGCTATTTAAAATGAACGAAATCGAACAAAAAAATCGGATGACGAACACGCCCACTTAAAAAAAAATTTTTTTTTAAGTCAAATTTTAACAAAAAATTTAATATCTTTACAGTATATAAGTAAATTATGTCAACATTCAGCTCCAGTAATGATATGCTGCAACAAAATAGAAAAATAAAAGAAAATTTCAAAATGGGCGTGGCGCCCCCAATTTCATTTAATTGTCTAGAATACTTTAAATGCCGGCCACCGTGGTGTGATGGTAGCGTGCTCCGCCTACCACACCGTATGCGCTGGGTTCACACCCCGGGCAAAGCAACATCAAAATTTTAGAAATAAGGGTTTTCAATTAGAAGACAATTTTTCTAAGCGGGGTCGCCCCTCGGCAGTGTTTGGCAAGCGCTCCGAGTGTATTTGTGCCATGAAAAGCTCTCAGTAAAACTCATCTGCCTTGCAGATGCCGTTCGGAGTCGGCACTAAAGCATGTAGGTCCCGTCCGGCCAATTTGTAGGGAAAATCAAGAGGAGCACGACGCCAATTGGAAGAGAAGCTCGGCCTTAGATCTCATCGGAGGTTATCGCGCCTTACATTTATTTTTTTTAAGTCAAAATCAAAATAATAAAATTAAATAGAAAAACTTACGATCAAACTGAAAAACCCTAGCATAAACCAGGACCTATGTATGTTATAAAATAACTTCGTCCCCTTGGTAAATACTAGAAGCTTTCTGGGACCTATATATGTCACTTGCTGCCTCTCGATATGACAGCTCTATCACTACTTATAGCTAGAGTTTTAGCCTGGCAAGCGCAGGGCACGACCACAAACCGTGCTCGATCGTTTCCTCCTCCAACCCCCACTTCCTAAATCTGTAATCATTGTCTAAGCCTAATTAAAATGCTTGTGATGCCAGTAAGCAGTGTCCAGTCAGAATACATCTCATGTGTAGACAGTCTGTTTTTTTAATGACAATGGTAACTTTTTTAGTCTAATAGCGCTTTCTTTTCTGAAATAAATTGTTGCCTAAGTAAATGGTAAAGCCTTAATAGTGTTACTCCTACCCCAGGAAATTATCAACATTTATAATGCATACAAAGAACATTTCATCTCACCATATTCACTCATATCACAAGATTGCGCATTGCGCATGTAAACATTAGATCATCTATTTTTTAGGATATGTGGTGCAAGGTTTCTTCTGCAGGGTTACCCCTCCTAGCTGGACCACTTTAGGGCCTTGTACCTCTTATTAAAAAAAGAAACCATATCCGTCATCTCCGCATTGGTGGTCAACCCGATTTTAGAATCAGAGATATGTAAACGCCAAAGCGCTCGATCCATCGGTGTAGACGCGATAATACCCTGCCCTGCGTTGTGCCGGTGTCCACTGATTTCGTTCCCTCATACAATCCCGTTTGGAGTAAACTACCTGCAATGTAACATATAGCCGATCCATGTCGTTATGGTTGGATGTACTTCAATGCAACTAAGACCATCCATAATAGCCCTTTTAAAGACATTGTTGAAAGCCCCGGCAATATCTAAGAAGACATCTAAGGTGCACTCCTTATATCCAAAGGCTTTCTCCATGTTTATAACTACCCTCTGCAGTGCCGTGTCCACCAACTTGCCATTGGTGTATGTATGATATGTTGTAGAGAACTGTTTTTCATCCATGTTGGAATTTATATATGTACACATCTATCAGTCTGTCAAAGATTTTGAGCAGAAATTATATTAAGCTAATATGTCTGTTGTCTTTGGGATACAAATGACCGATCTTCCCCGCCTTTGATAGGAAAACTACACGAGCAGTCCTTCAGGTGTGGGGTATATTATTCAGTCTTATGCATCCATAGAATATTATTTAAAGCCATTCCAAGATCGCTCCACTTGAAATTTGTAGCATGACAGGGAGTATTAGTAGCATCTGGGCTCGACGATTTAAACTGGGAGACAGTCTTCACCGCCAACTCGATCTTGATATCGGTCATCAAGACCAGCACTACCCGCTCCGTTATCGAAGTGTAAGTGCACTCTGCTGGCTCTTCTGAATTGTCTACCGATGGAAAATGTGTGTCGAAAAGCGCATCAAGCGACTCTTCACTACGGTGTGGCCATTCACCGTTCTGTTTATGTAATAGTCCCTGAATTATATATCCCCTGCACTTTCCTCAACGGCGGGGTTTCGGTGGAGAAATGTTTCCATGAAACCCTCTTCGCCCTGAAAATTTCACGCTTGTAGATCCTCAATAGATCCCTATACCCGTCGCTGCACGCCTCGCTTTCCGCTACCTTTGCCAGTTTAAAAATTTCTTTTACCTGTCTTCTAAGAAGACTCAGCTCCTTGCTCCATCATGGCGGCTTTGCTTTTCTTCTAAATCTTCTTAGAGGGCAAGCTCTGTTCTTCCCCATTGGCAACCTCTTTGGGTTGCCGTAGTTTTATTTCTACATACGTCTTAACCGTCCTTAAGGGGATACTGAAGTTGATATACGCGTGGTCGGAGAGGGATGGTATATCAATGACCATCCAATCAATATAATATCAAGAACATTGCTGGATATTGGACCAACATTTGTAGGGGCGAGTAGGAGGAAACTATACAGCACTACCCCTGTTGGCTATCTGCAACTTGATTTTGACTTATTTCAGAATTATGAATTCCATTTATTTAGTTTCGTTTAGTTTAATACAAGTTATTAGTTTAAAAAAAAATAAAAATTATTATTAGTTTTTAATCATTTCTAATAAAGTCTATGTAACAAGCACCACTTAGGTATTAGCCCGAAAATCTCGGCAACCTTCTAGGCCATACCGCCCTCCCACCCCCTTGATCCATGAGGAACTTGGGGTCGCCAGAGCTTCGGATAGGATACGCCATATGTAGATGAGGTTGACAATTAGGTTGGAGAAGCTATATATTGCGCTGGCAACCCCTGAGAGGGTTGCGCTACACTACCTCTTGAATCAATTTGGTATTTTAGTCGCCTCTTAGGACAAGCATACCTACAGCGGATATATTCTAAGCCCCCTAACCCGTTCTGCTCTCTTATTTTAATGCATTTTCTTTCACTTATTTTTTGCTTTTTTCTTTCTGCATATTTCCCCGCGCAATCTTCAGGATGCATACATTTCTCTAAATTTAGCTCACTTGTTTACATTCTTGCTTAATTTCGCACATTTTGTTACACATTTACACATGTGTGTGTATGTGTGCATTTGCACACATTTGGGGTTTTACCGTTAATAATTTTTATTGCCGCATTTAATGACTCCAGCACGAGTTTATTACGAGCCTCTGCGACCTCCTCAACTCATTGCAAAACTTTTTTCAAAATTCGAAGAAAATATATTCACGCGCGCGTCACGCACCGATCACTTGATCATTCCATTCGCCGCGAACACAATCCATCAACTGAATTTTTCTTTGCATTTCCACTTCTTCACCAGCCAGTCAGCTGGTCTCGCTCGATTCCACTGCCATTGCCACCAGCTTCGTTGCTTACCCTATTATGGCTTTTCAATTTTCTGTCCAAGTCTTTATTTCTCGACACACAACTTCAACTGTCGCTTATGCATTCGTACTTGTCGACCGATCGGTTTTGTTGTGTTCTGAACTTACGTTGCACATTGAGTTTTCGGCGCTCTTGGCATTTTCTTTACACTAACGCCCATTTGAAACACCACCGCGTCCACTATCGCCACCACCGGCAATTCTTTTCAAAACAACTCTCATACAATGCGTTCATATGTATGTATGTATGTGAGCACGTGCATATGTGTGTGTGTATGTGTCGATGGTGGCTCATCCAACAAGGCGTGCTGAAGTTGTTCTCGTTCTTGGGCTACCATAGCTTAATTAGTTGATCCGAACTGCTACTGAATTTTCTGTGATGCCACAATGTATAAATATTTACGTAATAAAAAAGCAGAGTTTCCCAAATGGTGCGTGTATTTATAGTGCTCCTACTTTTAGATTCTAATTTAGAAGAGCATAGCCCTCAGAACTGCAACAAGACCCAATGCTTCGATGCATCTAGAGCCCGGGCCATGCCGTGTTAGTAGCATAGCAACCACCTGATCGCGTATCTGCGGCTCGGCGGGTGTCTTAGAGATACAATAGAGGTGAAAGGTTCGTACACGGGCGCTTAGATGGCGGAGGCTTCCGAAAAATGGAGTGCTGATTGGGAAATAAACAGATAAAAGATAACTTGAATAGCACAACAATAAGTTCAGATGAGATGGCCTAAAAGCTTAGAAGCTTGTGCCACAGACGTCTAAGTCAGATTTGGCGAGATTGATAGAAGGCGAGAGTTACACATGATTGATCAAGGAGGAAGAGCGTTGAACCATGCGCGGGGTAGCAAAGTGTCGAAGATCAAAGCTGTCCTTAAAACCTTAGATTAAGAAAGAGGACTGTGGGCTTATGATGGGTATTTTTATGGGACACTGCCTTTTGACGTCGCATGCAGACGCATCAGCACTCGTCAGATATAGCAAGTATGGGAAATTCGGAGGAGTGAACTATCCAGCACGTTTTGTGCCCGTGCTCTGCGCTAGCTAGGCTAATACTCCGGCTTTTAGTAGTGGAACAGCTTTCAGATATATAAGCAGCAAGTAGCACGGGTCCTACGAAGATTTTATTATTGGCCAAGAGGAGAGGACGGAGATATTTTGTAACATGGGTTGTGGTTTTTGCTAGGGTTTTTCAGTTTGCTCATTGAGCGAATTTCTGGTAACACTATGGACTCATTCATTTTATTCCCCACGCGGCAGTCCGTTCAACTTAAGTTAACATTACGAGTTAGCAGTTCTCATATTTTGGCGAAACCTGTTTAAAAGTGTCCAAAACATTCTAGTCTAATCATAGTAGCCACTATATCCTGGCTGAAAATAGACATCCCTCCTTTCATTAAGTAATAAGGTTTATCAATGTATTCCTCTTCGGGAGTACAAAATGGCCTCGCTTACAGCGGAACCAAGCTTCGCCAAGAAAATACGGTTCTGATTAACTAATAGCGTTTTCTTTTCTGAAATAAATTGTTGCCTAAGTAAATGGTAAAGCCTTAATAGAGTTACTTTTACGTATTGCAATTAGGTTGGTATTGATTGAGCGCGAGGAGAATATAAATGTGAAAGCGATTCGGAACAATAAAGGGACAGTTCTAACCCTTTGGAGCTAATTGATTCACTGTAAGCTAAAAATTACTATTGTCAGCCCTTTTGAATAACAAGTTAATTTTTATTCAATTAGCTTTCGCCAATATTACAGGCTAAACAAGCCGGCATTTTAATATTGGCTAGATATTCTTACCAACTCCTTGCCACCATTGAAGCAAAAATTTGGAGTTCCACCAATTGTAAAGTTGAGTACATGTATTCGTTTTATCGCATAGGGAAAAAGCGTTGGAAAGGACGAAATGGGTATTAGTCAATCTTGTTCAAGTGATGTGTTCAACATTTTGGAACCGTCGCTTTGTCCACAATGGATAACTTGGCCGACTGGTACGTTGTCATAAAAAATATAATTTACATACTTAGGAATACAGGAATTTCACTTTTTTCCACTCAGCTTCCGATTGTGCATTATTTATTGATGTATTTCTAATAATAAAAGTACATATAATCATAAGAGTATCAAATTTCAGAACAAAAAATTACTTAGCATTTTCTTTTCCTCTCGTTCGCCTGTTAAATATAAGTGAACAAATTTGGGCTGCCCCGCTGTTCATTTCGCCCGAACAAAGAGTTGCCGATAAGGAGGTGAAATCTTTTTCGAACACGAAAAATTTTTTCGCCATCCTCTGCGATAGGGTGAACAAAAACTGTGAATATTTTCGGGTGAAAACAAAACTCGCGATAAGGGTGATTGTGTTTTATCGGGTTAGAGGATTTGACGGTTGACCACAATTTATCGACACCCGCAGAGAGGCTGTACAGTTCTTTAGATGCGCTTTCCACTTGGCACGTTTTGTGTTCATTTACCAACCGCATAATATCCACATTGGGTTTCCTAATGTAACGGTCTTTTTGGTCGATCTCTCACTAGGGTTGTAGTTCAGCCGTGCAATGTGGTATAATTTCGGGTATTCTACCGGCCGGGATGAAGAGTTCCGAAGCTGACGTGAGGACTTTGTATAACGCGCGCTCGCCTTGCCGAACACTAGTCGGAATGGTGAAAGCAACGAAAGTCCGCCGTTCAGAGGTGATGAAACTTGCTGAACGCTGTATTCAGAGGAGTATATAAAGGTAGCCTGCTGTCATTTAATTCGGTTTATAAGTCCTGCGCTGATGATGGAAATGTTTCCAGCGATTCGAGTGGGGACATCGCGATTTATCGTGCGCAACATCGTAATGTGCTAGTTCCCTACCTCTGCTTACAGCTGCGAGGCTGAAGTGCCAGAGGTTGTTGTTGTTGTTGTAGCAGTGCTACGCCCCATCCAATAGGCGCGACCGATCACAAATAGTCATCAATATCCTCCAACGGGAGTCCAAGAAATCTTGCACTTTCAACAGGGGTGGACCAGAGTGAGAGGAGTGTTAGAGGCGTTGGTTCCACATTGCAATTAAAGAGATGGTCGTTGTCATGTGGGGACACATTGCAAGCACGACAAACATTATATATGTCGGGTTGATTCTGGATAGGTAGGATTTTAACCTGTTACAGTATACAGATCGAAGTTAAGCTAGTGTGACTCGCGTCTCCCTAGGGAGAGTGCGTTCCTCTTCACCGAGTTCTGGGTATTTTTCTTTAAGAATTGGGTTCGCCGGTAAATCCCTGCCCTAAAGGTCTGAGTCCTGTTTGTGAATATCACTGAGAACCTGTTTTTGTTTTTTTTACTTTATACCGATGTGTTCTCAGTTTCCGTATTTCCTCATAAAGCTTGCTGAGATAAGTTCTCAAGCCCCTGGGAGATGTGGTGTCATCAATCAAATGTCTGTTGGGATGCACAGGCTTCCGGGTATTCAACAGAAACTGTTTGTTTTGGCATTTCATTTATCTCCTTTATGGGGAGTACTCTCGCCTCATTGTGTAGGTGGCGCTGTGGGGACAAAAGACAGCCCGTAGCGGTTCTGAGGGCGGTGTTTTTACAGGCTTGTATTTTCTTCCAGTGTATAACCTTTAGGCTTGGCGAACGTGGCATGTAATCGGCCGGCCAATTGCTTTGTAAGTGGTAGTGAGCGTTTCTTTGTTTTTACCCCAAGTGCTGCCGGCAAGAGATATGGGGATCTGGATTTTAGGTACAACTGCAGTTGTATGCTCGCCTGAGGTCCTGATGTAAGTTAAAATCGCCAAGAATAAGACGGTTTTCACCACCAAGGAGCAAGCTGAATTCTCTCGGAGTGTCTCTAGATTATTTCAGAACTTTCTTTCGATTATTTCGGATCATTGTGAAAACCATCTCTGGATAATTTCGGGTTTATCTGCGGACTAGCATTTAGGGATCTTTCGGGAGTATTTCAAGAATATTTTCTGAACTGCTTTAAGGATAATAACGGGGCTATAGACAATCAATTTGTGTATCGTGTAGACGGAACCGCCGCTAAAGGCCAGTCAGAAATAATATTTAAGCAATGTTATTGAAAAACTGCTTTTAATTTAAATTTCGCATACTTTTTATTTTTTTATTATTCACTTATAAATGTTAATTAAATTTTTTTATTATATAATAAAGTATTTACACAGTAAACTAATAGTTTTTTACTTCACATTTTCGTACATTTTCATTTTAATTTTTTTTCTTTTTAGTTTCTTTCAATAACGCAACAAATTAAATAAAGCAAATACATACAAATAATAAATTAGCTTAGGTGAAATTTTTTAAGTTCTCATTTCGTTTCATTGCATACATAAACGCCAAAAAGACAAAAAGGGCAAACAATTCGAAAAAAGTATTTAATGCTTAAATTAGAGCTTATTTTGTTGAATAAACTTTAGCCAGAAAGGCAGCTAATGCATATATTGGTAAAATATCGAATCCTAACAAAAATTAAAAATCGCAAATTTTATCGCTTACGTCTTTTTGGCGTTTATCACGCGATATTTGCGGTGTTTTTTTTTGTTTTGTTCATACATAAAACATACTCACAGGTGAGTAATAATTACATATTAATAAATACAACTAAATAGAATATAAATTTTATATACATACGTACTTACATACATACGTTTATACAAAGTTTTTTGTTTTGTTTTTATTCCATACACATTTGCACACTATTATGCGATAATTTTTTTTGTTTTATTTTTTTTCTGTAGCTTGTTACAAATTTTGCTTATTAAGTTTTTTTATTTGCATACAACTTAAGACATTTTGTTTACTTTTTTCTCTTTCACCTGTTTCTTGCATTACAAAATAAAAAGAAGTTTATATTTTTATTTTACTGCTATGTATGTATGTAGTAGTACACTAACTGTGAACACAACAATATCAGCAATTTTTTATTTTTTTATTTTAAGAATTGATTTATTTACTTTCGTTAATTTTGAAAAAGTTTGAATAATAAAGAAAAAGTTTTTTAAAATAATCAAAATTTCAAAAACTTTTTTAGAATTTCCAGAAACTTTTTGAATTACCAATTAAAGCTATTTAAATGAACTTCGCACTCGTTTTTGAAAAAATTCGAAGATTCCAAAATTTTTGTTTTTATCTCTTTATAGAACTTTAAAAACTTTTAATTCGAGTTTTCGATACCCGAAAATGTTCGGAAGTTCAAAAAAAAATATATAGCAATAAATTTTTTATTTGGCGTTTTCAAAACCTTTTGAGTTTTATATACTACTAATAGTCTAATAAAAACACTTTAACAGAATCTAGAACAATTTGAAAAACATCCGAAAGATAAAGATGTTTTTCTAAAAATGTTATCAAATTTTCAAAATTTCATAGGAATTTTCAGAAACTTTAAAATTTTTTTTTGAATTACTAATCAAAACTATTTAAATGAATCTCGAACTCATTTTCGAAAACACTCCAAAATTCCTATAATTTATTTTATCTCTTCATACAGCTTTCAAAATTTTATTTCGAATTTTCAAAAGCTTTTTGAATATGCTATTTTTTAGTTCAATCAAAACTATGTAAACCAATTTAGGAAACTTTTTTGAAAATATTCAAAAGTTCAATAAAACTTTGAAGGTCAAGAAAATTCAAAAAGTTTTGTAAAATCATAAAAGTCTCAAAACTTTTATTAGAATTTCTAGAAGACATTTGAACCATCAGTCAAAACTGCTTAAATGAATACTCGTTTTCGAAAAAATCGATGATTACAAAAAAAAATGTTTATCTCTTTATAGAACTTTCGAAGCTTTTAATTTTCAGAACACACAGTTTTACTTCAATCAAAATATTCGAAAACAAACTCTGGAATTTCCAGACATTTTTGAAAATTTTTTTCTGACTTGTTTTCGAAAAAAATCGAATATTCCAATAATGTTTTTATCTCTTCAAGGAGCTTTCAAAATTTTACTTCAAATTTTCAGAAACTTTTTGAATACGGTGTTTTGTTGTTCAATCAAAACTATGAAAACCAATGTAGGAAACTTTTTTTGTCGAATGACAGTTCAAAAAACTTTGATGAAAACTCAAGAAAATGCATATGTCACTTGGAATCATGAAAGGGACCTATTGTGTGAAAATACCGTTGTTCACTTTTTGAGTGATTCTTATAGGAAATTTAACTAAAACTTAAATTTAACTAACACAAATCGCATTTAAAGCCAAATTGGGCCACAAATACGATTTTTTAAATATTTCGATCCATGCGCCACCTAACGGAGATTTTTTTCTTATTATTGTATTGTCATCGGGTTCTGAACTATATTCTAAGTTTAAAGCTTGTAGCTTATAGGGAAGTTACTTAAACTTTAATTACAAAATTCGTTCACAACGGCCGGCCGCTAGCCAGAATCAAGCTAAACAAAAACTTTAAACGCGTTTTTATCGAAAACTTGTTTTCGCACAATAGGTCCCTTTCATGATTCCAGGTCACATATATTTGTAATCACACCAAAACTTAAGCAATTTTACTGGAATTGCCAGAAACTTTCTGAATTACCAATCAAAACTAATACCAATAAATTTCCAACTCGTTTTCACCGATTATTCCAGACAAATTTTTATCCCTTCATAGAACTTTCAACTCTTTTAGTTCATTCGAATTTTCAGAAGCTTGTTGAGCACGAAGTTCTGTGGTTTAATCAAATCTATGTAAACCAATTTTAAAAACCTTTTCGAAACTATGCGAAAGTTCAAAAAAACCTTGAAAGCCTTTATAGAAATAATTTTTTTTTAATTACTATTGAAAACTATTTAAATTAATTTCAAAACTAGTTTTCGAAAGATATCGAAAAAATTCAATTTTTTTTATCTCGTTATAGAACTTCGAAAACTTCTATTCGAATTTGCGGAGGCTTGTTGAATAGACTGTCAAAACTATATAAACCAATTTTAAAAACGTCTTCGAAAATATTCGAAAATGCAAAAAAAAACCTTGGAAATCCTTATAAAAGAATTTTTTGCAATTTTCAGAATCTGTTTGAGTATACGTTTTTTGGTCCAGGCAAATCTACAAGATTTCAACTACCCTTTCGAAAAATTCGAAAATCCAAAAAAGTCTCATGAAAATGGCAAATCAACTGGTTACAGTTTCAAAAGCTGTTTGAATGTGCGCAGTTTTATAATCCTCTCAAAAACGTTTTCAAAATAAAAAAAAACCAAAATTAAAGCAATTTTTGCAATTTCGAAGTAATAAATTTGGAATTTTTATAAACATTTTCGTTTTTAAATTCTTTTCTTACATTACAAAAAAAAAGAAAATTTTAAAATTACTGACAAAATTTTTTTAGACATTTTTGCAGCTTTTATTGCGCTCACAAGTGTACATATGTTTGTATCAGATGTATATTTTATTAATTATTATATATGTATATGATAGCTAAATATATATATATATTTTTTTTTGCAATTGGGTGCTGGTGGTGTAGTAGTTGTAAGGTTTCTTGTTGTAAGTCTATTATTATTGTGGGCGGGTTTTATGTGTTATTTTGTTAAACAAAACCATAAAGATGAATCGAAATGGAACAACTCTGCAGCGCAGCCGCTCCAAGGGGCTGTCGGCGCAGTTATCAACTCTCCAACCCAATCGTCAACCTCACCTATGCGAGGAGATTGCTGTTACAAATATGAATCTAGCAGGCAGGGCTCTGGCGATCCCAAGATTTTCACAGTTTGAGGGCGTTTCACTCCCTAGAAGGTTCCACGTGCTTCTAAATTTTGAAAAATACTGGATAAATATCCAGCAAACGACGACACTCTCCAAAAACCTTCGCTAAAAGTATGATGCACTCAGAGTTTCTCCAAATCGATTTACCTACATAGTTGTGCATGTTACGCTTACTGTTGTTGTTGTTGTAAAAAAACAGTAAAAACTCTTACTAAAACTGTGCGTTTTAAAAAATACAAATAATTGTGTTTACACGCTTATTTCACTTTTGTTCTAATTTCGTTTTTATCAACATTTTATTTCTAGTCTAAATTTAATCATGTTTCTAGAGCTATAAACTTGTTGAAAGATTTCCATAAGCGGATTTTAATTATTTCAACTGACTTTAGAAAAGTTCACGGCATGTGTGCTGGACTTTTACGCAATTTTTCGGCGATTGAGTTGAGGTTGGACTTACTTTGGGAACACGTTCCAAACGGCGTTACACTGAAGATGACCCCATATCAGAATTGAATCCTCAGTGTTAGCCTTAAGTATCTCAGTTGAAAAAGTTTGGAGTTTATGTGTGAGGTCTTTATTGAACGGCCAGTTCAACCACGTTTCGATAGTGCGTTTCGAAACAAATTCTGCGAAATTGCGTTTTATTGAGGCGACAGCCAATATAGAGTGTGTTTTCTTACACGCAGCCGTTGATATAATGCATAAATTGGTGTACTATTCTAACATTCTTTGTATATTTTCCCAAAAAAAAACAAAAATCCAATACAATTTAGTTTGGCAAATCAAATGTGACTAAGTTTATTCTATAATCATTTCGATTTGAATATTAACTGCTAAGTGGATTATCACTCTATCCCACCAGCCAGTTCAAAAAAGGTCAATCTGAATTTTTGTTGAGATAGGAGTTTTTTTTTAATTGAGCGTTTTCAACTAAATTCCTCCCACGATTGGAATCTAATTGTTCTCTTGCTATTACACAAGAAGTGGAGTCCAGCAAACTGCGCCAACTAACGCAGAATCAGCCTTCCAAGTATCGCATATAAGGACCTGCAAAGCGTATTGTGCGAAAGATTGAAGCCCACCGTGAATCGTCTGATTGAACCTTGTCAGTGCGATTTCAGACCTGGTCGCCGATTGTTATAATTTTTTAAATTTTTTTTACATAATTTTTACTGATTTATTATCCAATGACTTATTCATTCGTTAATTTTATAAATGCTACTTAATTCATTAATTAATTACAAGTACATTACTTATATACTTTTAAGTTTTACGCTTACATCACATCAATTTTCAAATGCTATACATTTATATGTATTTTATTCAAATTGAAAGGAATGCTTTCTGCCGCCCTTACTGTTTAAATTCACATATCGACTGCTAAGTGGAATATCACCCTATCTAGGCTGCCATTTCGAAAATGTCATATATCAGAAATTTTTGAATAACGCCCTATTTTAGGTTTTGTTTCAAATCCGACCTATGTGAGCTTGAATTTGTGAAACAAATTCTTAAATAGGACGTTCTTCAACCGAATTCTTAAATAGGGCGTTTTTGAACTGGCAGCTGAGACGCTGTGTTGGTACAACAACAACAACATACTGTGATATTCCACTCAGCCGTCGATATGTGAATGGTATAAACTAAATTATATAAACGCTTGTATATGCAAATATTCCAATATATTCAATTCAATTAATTCATTACTTTACATACACATACATACATATTTTTTTATGTAGACATTCTTTTTAAGTATATATACAACATACATATATAATAGTTGCAGAAACATTCATATACATATAGTAAATACATACATAGCTTTAATTATATACATACATACATATATATTAGTATATATATATAAATCTAAGAATTTCCATATTTACATACAAATATTTTATTCTAATGGTATGGTTTCAAGTGTTCAACATAGTTCTGTGGTATAAGTCCCGTTTTACCGTTAAGCGTGCCTTGCAGCCAACCTGGCTCATGCGAGTAACGAACTGTACATATAAAAGAAGAGACAAATCAGTTATAAAATCTCATGTAATTTCAATTATAAATGAATATTTACCATTCGTGATGATCTGATTTGGTTCAAATGACAGCTCACCCTCACTTTCGCCCATACACGCATACAGGGTGCGCACACGCCTGCAAGAAATGAAAAAAAGTAGTAATTTGAAATTAAAACAGTTTCTTTTTTTTTAAGGAAAAAAAAACTTGAGTACCAAGTACTCGTCAATACGGGCTGCGGGTAAGTCCAGCAAATGCAGAAGTTGTCCTGTTCACAAGAAAAACTATTTACCGAGACTAAACGGCACAACGATAAATATCTCTTCTGAAGCAAAATATCTTGCCATGATACTCAATTCCAAATTAAGCTGGAAGTTTAAGGAACCTTGAGGTGAGATCAAAGGAAGCTCTGGCAGCATACTACACCAGCAAAAGGGCTTTCGGAAGGAGCTAAGGACTGCCACCGCATACCATCCGCGGCTTGTACAACACAGTCATTTGAATGTTACTAACGTATGGATTTGATCCCGTATTGGTGCTTCGAAGGGCATCTTGGGGCGGCCACATTATAGATGGAGGGTGGCGCAAGGGTGTGGAAAAGGCCGAGCACGCTATGCACGTGTATACCGATGGTTTCAAATCAACAAAAGGGGTCCGGTCTGCTGTTTACTGTGTCGACCCAGATTAGTGTCTACAGTGTCTTTCAGGCGGAAATTTTAGCCGTGAAGAAAGCAGCAGACATTCTGGAGAAAGCGTGCTTAAGCTTCAGTCGCGTCAATATATACATATTGTTACGAATATTAGCAAAACTAAGGAGTGCTGCCATCTCTAAGCCGATGCAAAGTAGTGACGCGAATTCACATCAATAATTCAATCATTATGTGTCTACATAAACGAAACAATAATTGCGTCTACACATATGTACCATGTACGTATACGAGCAGCGGAGAGTCAATGCACAAACACATGCATATATCTGAGATACTCCTGAAAGTATGCAATGAGAAAAGCTATAAAATTGTGCAATTGTAGTTACAGCTGAGAAGTTTGAGAGCTAATGGCAACTAGTAGATTCTGGAAGCGCCTAGAAGATGCAACGTTGAAATCAGAGAGTATATAAGGCAGCAAATGTAGAGGCGCTAGAATTCAGTTTGATTTGAGCTGTCAAGCAGTTTCGATTAAGACGCTATCTAGCGAGCAAGAGCAGTATTATTTTGAAATTCAGTTTCATTTCAGCTAACAATCAGTTTGGAAATGAGCAAGAGCGTGTCGGATGTAAAGAACGAAAACTTGCCCCGGCTATTGAATGTCCTGTGATATCTGTGTCGCAAATTGGAAGGAAATCAAGCAGTCTTACCGTCAGAGGGAATGTGGATGGTAAAGAACGTGTACTGACTGTAGATACGGGCGCATCTCATTCCTTGATCCGATCTGACTTGGTCAACAGGAGAATAAAACCGTTACCTGGAGCAAAGTTGCGTACGGTCACTGGCGAGTATAACCAAGTTCAGGGAGGAGTGATATGTGAAGTCTTGATTGGAAAGGTCACGGTTCTACACAAATTCGTTGTGGCGAAGATCGTTGAAGAAGTCATATTGGGAGTGGACTTATTGGTTGACCATGACATCAAGATCGATATGCAGAGAAGGGTGATGCGTTATGAGAACCAGGATATACCACTTAACTTCAGTTTGCGGAAAGGATTCAGTAGTAATCGAGTACTGGTGGAGAAGACTCGACAAAAACCACGGAAGTCAAAGGCAAATGTTAATAGGTCGAATGGGCCAAATAAAGCAAAACCAAAGTACCTGCGAGAGAAACACTGGCATTGACAAAACCTAAAAGACGCAGGAAAACAAGCAACGAATTTCCGAGAAAGAATGCGAGGGTAGTTTCAAGCCGGAGCGCACTATGTTGTGAAATGTGGGAACGATACTGATTATGCGAAGCCAATCTGTCAAGCGCAAGCTCTACGAAGTAGTTCATTGGCCAAGCAACAGAGTGCGAGGGAACGATCCCGGATAATGAGTAGTAAGATGAAACACAGGTACGACAAGGAAAATAATTTGGAAGGTTTCCGGAAGGGAGATTTGGTACTGCTATACAACCCTCACCGGCGGAAAGGTGTTCCATCCAAATATCGGTGCAGTTCGGAGGCCCGTACAGAGTTGTTAAGACGATCAGTGATGTCGTCTACCGCATAGGTACAAGCAATTGGGAAATCACGAAATATAAGAGTGGTACATTTGGCGATGCTAGCAGCGTTTAGATCGAGAGATTTGTCTGATCGGGACGATCAGACTTAGGTGAGGGCAGTGTTACGAATATTAGCAAAACTAAGGAGTGCTGCCATCTCTAAGCCGATGCTAAGCAGTGACGCGAATTCACATCTATAATCCAATATTATGTATCTACGTAACGAAACAATAATTGCGTCTACACATATGGACCATGTACGTATACGAGCAGCGGAGAGTCAATGCACAAACACATGCATATATCTGTAGATACTCCTGAAAGTATGCATGAGAAAAGCTATAAAATTGTGCAATTGTAGTTACAGCTGAGAAAGTTTTGAGAGCTAATGGCAACTAGTAGATTCTGGAAGCACCTAGAAGATGCAACGATGAAATCAGAGAGTATATAAGGCAGCAAATGTAGAGGCGCTGGAATTCAGTTTGATTTGAGCTGTCAAGCAGTTTCGATTAAGACGCTATCTAGCGAGCAAGAGCAGTATTATTTTGAAATTCAGTTTCATTTGAGTTATCAATCAGTTTGGTTATTAAGCAAGCTATTCGTTGCACAGTTTGAGTGTTATTGTGAAGTACTTTAATAAAGGTCATTGTGCATTATTACATATTGGAGTTATTTATTCAACAGTTTAGTGATTCGAACTTAGCAGAGGGTTGCAAATAATAGGATTTTCAGGAAATTCGTTACAATATATTGATAGTCAGACAGCGATGAAGGTAATAATCCAACACAGCACTTCATCAAGAAGTGTGCTGGAATGCAAAGAAGCATTACAGAGAGTTAGCTCCGGCCAGACCATACATCTATACTGGTTTTCCCGGCCATAAAAGGATAGAAGGTATCTAATTGGAATTTTTCATTTTTGTCTTCAAACAATTTCTGGTAACACTATGGACACCATCAGTCTATGATAGGTCTTTATTGACCGGCCAGTTCAACCTAACCTAACCTAACGTATTGAGCTTTTGTCTGGCGAAAGTCGCTGAATAAAAGGAGTAGTAAACATAAGTGCGGAACATATAATATCCTTCAAGGGAGGAATGGGAGGAAGGCCTAGTCAGTGGTAGGAGCATTACAATGTACACAGACGGCTCGTAAATGGAAAAGGGAACTGGAGCAGGAATGTGCTTAAATCAAATGCAGGCAAATAGATCGTGCCAACTTCCTAACTTATGTCTTCCAGGCGGAGGTCTATGCCATAAAGAGATCAACCAGACTTCTCCAGAATAGTCTGTCCCAGACATCGATGTAACGATCGACAGCCAGGCTGGCTTAAAAGTATTAGAATCCTAAGTGATAAAGTCGGATACTGTGCGGATGTGTCGAGCCTCGCTGGCGTCTATAAGGCACCTAAATGTCTCCGTTTGCTGGGTTCCGGGGCACAACGGTATTGAAGGGAATGAATTTGCAGATGAGATGTCTAGTAAAGGTTCGGAAATGGCCAGCGGGGAGTGTTTTTCGCCGCCCTCAACAAACACTACTGAGAAAATAAGAGATATATTAGATAAGGGCAACGGACTAACTGTGGACCGCCTGGAATGATTGCGAGGTCTCAAGGTCTTTATGGTCGTATTTGGTTAGGAAAGGAACTAGCTTCCTTCTCAAGCTGGAGTGAGAGTACTTATGGGTCACTGTGCTATTGCACCAATGGTCCGAAGGTGGCGCATACCAAGAAGCTCCGTCTGCAGAAGCTGTGAGGATGAGGAGGGAGAGGAGTCGATTCGTCACTTTCTCTTCCAATGTCTAGGATTGCACTGGACGGGATGTTGACAGACTGGCAGAGGTTTGGAAGGTGGTTCTTTCAATCCTACTTAAGTTCATCAGAGAAACCAATAGTAAATCAATAACGAGCCGATAACGTTTCGATAACATGGCAATCAAAAACCGACAGCTCGCCGAAAAAGTCGATAGCTCGTCAAATAGAAAACATTTGAAAAAGGTTTTAGAATAATTAAAAGCCCCTGGGAATACCACAGGGTCCCACTAATCTTCCCCGTTGAGATTAAAAATTTGAGAAGCTTCCCAGCGTAACATGCCTGAGTTCCGGGATTGGCTCTAGAAAAACGGTTGTCCAAAAAGTTTAATTCAAATCTACTTCTTTATCGCTCTATCAAGTTCTGCAAGAGCGTTCAATGACCGGCGAGTACCGTGAATCGTTTCAATATTTGGTTCTTGAAATTCTATAGCACTGCCAGCACGACTATTACCAGCATCGCTTAAACAGATCAGAAAGATAAGTACCTTGATGAGTTTCAGGTGCGCAAGAGCGTCCTTCGCTTCTGCCACAACAAGAAGGGATAGACGCCGGGCTATCACATCGGGTATTTTGCTTCCCTGCATGATAATCCGACAGCCAAACTAGATAGGCGCTTAGTCGACTCACCAGGTTCCTAGACCATTGTTCCACCAGCTAGACAGACTTGATGTTTTATTTGCAGAGCTAAAAAGCCGAAAAACTGCATGATTATTAGGGAAAATGGCTACTCTGTTGCCGTTCCTATTTGTACCCACATGACTAATGAATAGCATATGATTTCGTATTGAAAAACGCTCGTTGAGCACGGAGATCGCACAAGCTATTTTACACACGTTCGTGAAAACGGAGATACCGAATCTCTATGTGAGCTACCCACCTTTCTAGTATTTCCTTGTAGGAAGGAGATCCAATGTTTTGTGTAGAAGCCTTTCATAGCACAAACATAGACCAACTTTGTTGTACTATAGATAACACTCAAACATAAATAAACTTATCTAACTTCAGCTAGGGCAAAGTAAGATTATTGGAGAAAGCAGAAAGTTTAAAGAAATGCGTCCGTCAATAATTCGAGCACAATACTTAGATAAGAGATAAATAAATAAATAGTTTACTTACGCTGTTCCCGCATTAAGCTCGCGTTGTATCTCCTTGCTACGATGCACTTTAGTAGGCACATATTCACCATCCTTTGGTGAGCTGCTGCCGCCGCCACCAATCATAGATGGTGCCGCCGTTGCTGTCACCCCATCATCACAGGTGGAACCCAAAAGCGTTGACAGTGAGGAGGCTTGCGAGGAATGTGGCACATAATCCAAAGAGTTTCCACCACCCAACAAACGACTGCCGCTAATGCTTCCGCCACCACCACCACCACCTCCGACAATGCCATTAAGCGACGATAAAGAATCACAGACACTCTCATTGGAACTAGAGGTGGAGGCCGCCGCTGCCACCGGTGAATAATGTTTCGCCTGCGCATACGAAATATGATTGCGGGAAAGCTGTGATTGGCTGCCGCCAACTCCTCCACTGCCTACGCCGCCGCCGCTACCCGTCAGTGGTGTCGTGCCATACAAAGCTTCGGCGCGCATTGCTATCGTTGGTGGGGAAACATTGTTCATATTTAGGCGTGTTGTGCTGCCTGCTGATGCTGTGGAGTAAATGCCACCACTACCACCAATACCTCCCGTGGACGCTGGGGTTGCTGTGGCCATTAGGTATTCTTGTCTCAGCTGTGTTGTATTCGCGGGTGTGGCGTGATGTGCTGTCAGCCCTGAGCCGTTCGTACCACCAAGTATGCCATACACCGCCTCAGCAGCGCTGCTATTGACGCTACCACCACCACCAACACCTACAGTACTACCGCCGCGTAAACTTCGCACGCTGATATCACTCTGTGACATGGAATGTAAATTTTTCACGCTGCCCATATTGACGCTCATGCCAAGACTTTTTGGACCGCTACTACCACCACCACCCCCGCTGCCATTGCTGGCGTGCCCGGTAATTAGGCCACCATTTGTGCGACTGGTAAGATTGGTAATGCCATTACCGCCGCCACCACCACTACCATGCGAATAGATGAGGCCATTTGGAATGTTTTGTAAACTCGATGACATCGGTGGATCAGTAAAATTGGACTTGGTTACAAGTCGGTAGACTTGCTGTTGTGGTGAATACATGGATGTACGTCCGCCATTGCCCACACCGCTACCAGCGGAGGATGGTGATTTACCGGCTTGACTAGCACGTGGCATGCGTGTCGGTGGACTAGTGGGATTTGTGGTGACGCTCAACAATGGCGCGCTCGGATCACTCTTAAAAATGCGATCGTAGTTCTCAATTAAAATATTTATAACAATATTGTTGAACTTGATGTCCAATATGGCAGCTACAGTTTCCTCTTGAGGGCGTAATAATGTCGGGCCGAACACGACACCCAAATTGAATACCGACATTTTGTTCTTTTCAAACTTGCGCGAAACTCTGTAAAGAGAAAGAGAGAAGAGAGTTTGAGAAACGAAAGGTAAAACAAACTAAATTCGGTTGGATCTGAACATTCTGCACGTCCTGCAGTTAGCGCGAAGGAAAGCCACGGTGTTGAAGTAAGGAGTTGATTCTTCTTAGAGGCCAGGTAAAGTAGATTTTTAACCTAGCAAAAGTTGCGGAAAGCGAGGAGTGCTGGGACGATCGGAGCGGATTTCATCGAAAAATTTCTGTGCGGGCATAGAATGCTCCAGCCAAGCGGCATGACAGAAGAAAATCCTACCTAAGGGAGACACAGTACAGGGACTGATCAAAAGGAAAACGGGAAATGGTCACGCAGCAGTGAAGAGTCCCTTTAGGCGCTACGTAACACACGCTTCCCATCAGGAGATGATGCGGAAGAGTTGTGTAACAACATTTACTCCCCAAATACAGAGCGAGCAGTACCAGTATTGGCGACAAATACCAAAATTTAATGGACGATAAAAACGTTTGCCACGTTTAAATCGGCGGGTCCGGTGGAGAGATTGAAGAATGGCCTAAAACAATCTTTGAGCGTTGCATAAAACTAAGCTATACCGAAAGCGAGAAGAAGTCTGCATCCGAAAGACTCCAGCCCCAACTCTATTGGGACCTATGCGAGGCCACAAAATCCGCAAACAGAGGAACCAAGCAGGGTGGCGTATTATCACCTACTCTGTGGACGCTGGTCATCAGCCAGTTGCTTAGGCAGATGACGTTTCAGTCGTAATAACTCCGATTCGTCAGGCGTTTCGGAATTTTTATATATGAGTGTTTATTTAATTAATGAAATAAGTTAATTCTTACATTTTAAAGTTAATGCGTCAAAGTATAATTGTTGTATATATAAATAATTTATTGTCGTGGCGCTGCCATCTCGTTTAATACATAACAGTTTTCCCTCCTCTGCAAGGGCTAAGGTGAGTATCCGACAGGTGCCCTTCTCTGTCTGGTTGATCGCCGTGGAATTTGAGGTATCCTACTTGTTTCGGGTGTTGTATGCGGTGTCGATGTAGGATTTTGCCCTATTGTACTATTGGCCGAAGCAAAGCCTTCAAAATCTTCCGATCGCACGATTCGTTTTGCGCCGTTTCAGTAAACACCGGTTGCGTTATTGCTTCAGTGCTACCTACTTCAGCTGATGCCTCGGTTTCATTAGTGTTGTCTTCGGTTGACAGCATCGCCTTGTAATAATCAACTTCCCGAGCTGTTTTATCAGGTCCAACCGGGGCTTTGCGTATTTGGTCCACATGCCGTTTTACACTTTTTCTATTGAAGAGTATTTCATAGTGCAGATCACCTAGAAGTGCGTTTATGGTTCCCCTGAGCCACTTACAAATTCGTGGATTTCCAGACAAAAAGTAAACATTTTGATTTGGTTCAAACTCTCTAATAGTTTTCTTGGACTTAACGTATTGCTTCTCTTCTACCTTCTTTGAAATGTCCTCTGGACGAATCAGATTCAACCTTGTGCGCAACTGTCGCCCCATAAATAGTAGTGCTGGTGATGATCCTGTGGTTGCATGCGGTGCGTTTTTGTATTGCCTCAAAAATTCATTCAAATTTGTCTTTAATGAACTGCTCGTAGTACCTATCGCTTTCAGTGCTTTCTTGACTGTTTGTACGCTACGCTCTGCTTGTCCGTTAGTTGCTGGGTGATACGGCGCTGAATATTTGCGATATTTAACACCAACTGCTGTCAGAAAGTTGTTAAATTCTGCAGAAGTGAAATTTGTTCCATTATCAGAAACGACTGTTAGCGGTACGCCGAAAGCCGCAAACACTTCGTCCAACAACGCAAATGTCGCCGTTGCTGTTATAGATTTAGTAACTCTCACTTCTAACCACTTACTGTATGCGTCCGAGATTACCAGCAACATCGCTCCCTCGAAAGGTCCCGCATAGTCGATATGAATACGTTCCCATGGTCCCTTGGGGTATTCCCAATGATGATCCTCACTTTTTGACGGGTTGTTTGCTTGTCTTGCGCATGCATCACATTGGTTCGCAATATTCTCGATATCATTGTCTATGCACGGCCAGTATATGAATGAGCGAGCAATCCCTTTCATCTTAACAATTCCTAAATGCCCCGTGTGTAATTTGTCAAGCAGTTTGTTTCGATATTTTGGTGGAATACCAACACGAGGTTCGAACGTCAAACATCCGGAGGACAACTTATAATTAACTTCTGGGGATTTGTACCCTGCCCTTTTCAAGCACTGGCCACTTTCCAGTAGTTTAATTATCTTACCCATTCCTTCATCTTTTCTGGACTCTCTTGCTATGTATTCTGAACTTAGTGGTAATTTGTTGATTTGGCGAATCATGAAGTGGTCGAACTCATCATATTCGTCTAGATTCGTCATGGCTGTCTGCTGCAACTGCTTAATTTGTAATGATTTCGGTGGCTGAAAGTGGGCGCGTGAAAGATAATCGGCATTCGCGTTGTCCTTTGAGATCTTGTACACTACCTCT
>JARSSU010042312.1:0-10199 GCA_029619165.1 Eurosta solidaginis | reverse complement strand
TGTCGGGCTTTAAACTTGAACGCGAACGGACTACTGACAATTTACAAGCGACGCCTACTGAAATTATATAAAACAAAGTCTGGAATTGAATGTTACTTCAAAATTCGCTAAAATAACAATAAAGGCAAATACCAAATCTAGCAGGAAAACAGCTAGAAAAGCAGAAAGGATTTTTTAAAATATGAGTTGGAAAACTTGTACTCCAAGAAGGATGAGATAAATGCCGAGTTTTTATCTATCTATTTAAGATTGGCAGAACAACTACCTACGACTGTAATAATGGAATGCTTTCGACCGCATAAAGACAGAAGTCGATCAGGAACTACAACAAAAATTCAGGTCGCTGAACTGGAAATTGGACAAGCTGGCAGGACGACGATAGGGTAACCAAAACCAAAAAATCACCAGTTTCATGACAAGTTCGTTAACCTAACAACAGTGGCCTTACCAAGGAAGAGGCACAACTTCTCGAAAAGGGCCTGAATCACAATATCGTGGACCAAAATACAGTAAGAAAAACGGAGCAGGCGATTGTAGGTGCGGAGATCGCAATATCATTGATACCACAAGAGGAACAGGAGCACGCAAGACACATGTGCAGGGAAATAATAAAAAAGGAGGTGAAAGCACAGGAAGGACAAAAAGCTAATCCAGAGGAGAAAACAATAAAGAATCTACGGCATAAACTAAGGTAAAAACAATATTGTCACAACGAAAGCGGACAAAGGAAACACCAATGTGCTAATCGAAAAAGAGGAATATGTAGCCAAAACCGAAGAAAATATAGAAGAAATGAAATTTCGTATAATAAGAGAAGATCCCACAGATGAATACCAAAAAGAAACCAAAGTTGCTATAAAAAATGCAAGAAATATAATAGATTCTATCATGGCACATATATTGGTCCAAATGAACCCTTCGGCTCCTTCACTGATTGCGGCACCAAAAACCCACAAGCTGGACACGCCAATGAGGCCCAGCATTAATTTTAAATCGGCACCATATTACAAACTGTCCAGATATTTAAAAACAATATTGAAAGATTCTCTGGAGCTAAGGAACAAGTATGCAATAACTGACACAACAGAACTAATAGAGAAACTTGAGACCGTAGAGCTAACAAAGAACAGAAAATTGGTATCTTTTGACATAAAAATTTGTACCCATCAATACCACTATCGGAGACTTTGGACATAGTTAGCTCAACAATAGTTCATAATACAAAAAACAAAGTGAAAAGTATGCAAATCACAAATACGCTAAGAACCACTTTACGTCGAAAACTATTTTCAATTCAACAATAAAATATATAGACAAACAAACGGTCTTGGAATGGGAAGCCCCACATCAGCATCTTATGGAAGTGTTCATGCAAAATCTGGAGGAAAAGTACATACAGTAGATGAAGTCCAAATTAGGCGTGTCATTTTATGCTAGATACGTGGATGACATAATATGCGTTTTAACTACTAATAACGAAGAGCTTGTGCTGGAGTACCTCAACAAGCAGCACGAAAATATAAAATTTACAATGGAAACCGAAAAAGGCGGAGGAATCAACTATCTAGACCTCATGTTAAATATTGATAAAGAAGCCAAAAGATTTAACTATGACATATATAGAAAGACAACGGCCACCGACACAATAATACATAATACCTCAAATCACCCCAACGGCATAAAAATGCAGCTTAAGGCATTTGGTACATAGACTTGAAAGAACACCTCTTAAACAAGAGGCATATAAGAAGGAACTTGAGGTCATATTTAACATCGCTGCAAACAACGGATATAAAAAAGCACTAGTAGATAAGCTCAGAAGGACGAATGGAGTACCAAAAAAAATAATGAAAAGGAAAATAACAGCTGGACGACTATGACATATACTGGAAAAGCAACATATAAATTGGCAAACTTCTTTAAAAAATACAACATTAACGCAGCATTCAAAACATCGAACAATCTAGGGCGAAAACTAAGAACTAGCACTAACTCAGAGGATCCGTTTAGCAGCCACGGCATATACAAGCTTACCTGCGGATGCCAACATAGTTACATAGGATAAACAGGACGGCAAATAAGAACGAGGTTCAGAGAACATATTAGAGATTTCAACAAAAAAATACGGAATAAAAACATTATACCAGAGTCTAACTTCGCGAATCACATGATAGAGAATGAGTGTTCCCCAGCAAACATCAATAAAACAGTTAGGGTTCTTCACATACAAGAAACAAGGCCAACGTCTTAACGTACTCGAAAACATGGAAATCTACAAACAGAAAACATTCGACGGTAGAATAATAAACAAACAGATAAACACAATTTCTGACACAATATTCGAGCCTTTAAAACTTGTTTACAAGAAACAAAGTAATCGCATAGGTACAACAGACAAATACACAACAACAAATGAACCCAAAACAATTAACGCACCAAAACAACAAACTCACAAAGAAGGTCAAACGACTAAAATTACGGATTTTTACCTGCCTCAGTCAGCCACATAAATCGATCAGTAGAAACCACCCTCAGTTCTGAATGGACACAGCACATACACATAACTAAATATACACAAGCATCAATTCTGACAATACCTGCTCATGTACCTACGAACTATAAATATAGGACAAACGACACCAACAGATCAGAACGAAAATCGACACTGATGATGGCACAATGCCGAAACCGGTTTGTCTCAAAACCAAATTTGACAAGGGATGACGGAAAATCGTCCAATATACATCATTTATCCACCCTGTCGGAATATCAACAAAACAAAATAAGTCAGTAATGAGTCACTAAATGAACTAAATAGAATGAGAAATAATATGCAATTAAGACTAAAAACATTGATTTTATGTGTACCGGCTCGAGGTCAATATATTTAGTAATAAAAACACCAGTTTTTATTTTTCATTCCGATATATTTCGGTTACACGTCGGTAACCGTCTTCTAGGGACTATACAAAACAATGTAAAAACAAATTTTCATACATGTAATATACCATATTTTATAAACATACATACATTTTTGAGCTAAACGTCCGTTCGCGTTGGCGTGGAGTTTTGTACTGTCGATTTTGTTGTGAGTAAGTGTCTGTACAAATGAGTGACGTTGATCGTGTCTGTTTTGAAGTTTAGACGTATGTCTGGTGGTGTGTGTATGTAAATCCCACCTCAAGGCTACAAACGAAGAACAACAATTTAGTGGAAAAAATATACAAAACGGGATGTATCACGAAGGCGGAAAAAGCAAACTCTCGACAACGACGGCATTACCACCCAGGATTTATGGGCTACCGAAAATCCACAAGGAAGCACTTCCTCTCAGGCCGATTTGCTCAGCTATTAACTCTCCATCATATGGGCTATGCCAATTTCTAATAAATATTTTAAAAATATCACGGCTGACTCCAAACGCAACCTTAAGAATACCCTTGAATTTAAAGATAGAATCAATAATACCTTGCGAAGATGAAAGACTCATCTCCTTTGACGTGGTTTCATTGTTTCCGAGTATACCAATACAAATGGCACTTGACATCATACGTAATAAATGGACGATTATAAAAGAACATACTAATGCTCCCAAACAACTATTTATGGACATATTAAAGTTTTGCATCGAAGAAAACATATACTTTAAATTCAATGACACGGTTTAAACACAATTAAGAGGTATGCCCGTGGGATCGCCGGCATCTCCAGTTATCGCGGACATTATAATGGAAGAACTTTTGAACAATACGATTGAAAAACTAGTGCATAAACCAAGAATTATGACAAAATATGTGGATAATTTATTCGCAATTGTACAACAAGATGAAATACAGAATACCCTGAACGCGCTGAACACTTTTCATAAAAACATAAAGTTCACCATAAAACAGGAAGAAGAAGGAAAACTACGTTATTTAGATTCTATGATTATAAAAAGAGACAGACAGTTAAAGCTTATATGGTATAAGAAACCAACTGCGTCAGGGCGACTAATAAATTTTTAATCTAAACACCCGAAGAGTATGATTATGAATACAGCAATGAGCTGTATACGACGCATGCTACAGATATCAGACGATGTCTATCATAAAGAAATTAGACAAGAAATTTTTTCGCTATACAAACTAAATGATTTTCCTGAAAATATTATAAGGACATTAATAAGAAGATCGATGTTTGCAGGTAATCAAGAAAAATCCGCAACACCAAAAACGTTTAAATCGGTAGTCTACGTACCTCAACTATCAGAGCGTCTAAAATAATAATACTAAAAGCTAGAAAATATTTACGTGGGTCCTAGGTACTAGTCATCACACTCCTCATCAATGTAGGGCGTTGCGCAGAGAAATAAATAAAAGCGTTGGGCGCCTTAAATTTCGCAATATGTGAGGCGTAGCATAATCTGATTGAGGTCCAGTTGGTCTTACTTATGACTATCAATAGAAATTTGACGCGTCCCACGCTTTTATTTAATAGTCTGATCAACACACTAGATTTATGAGGAGTGTGATTACTAGTACCTAGGACCTACCTAAATATTTTCTAGCTTTTAGTATTATTATTACTTAATGTAAGTATTGTTTTTAATAAAACCGTTTAACTTAAACCAATTTTTTTTATTATTTTATTTTTATGTACTTGAAAATTGAGCATATAACCTGATATGGACTTCTAACAATAAATGCATAATCATATTGAAACCCTTATCAACACATACAAAAGGGAACGAAATCGCAGTTTTCAATCCACTATATCACAATATCTTTCCGACAGCACCACCACTCCTCCTCTTTCATTACACAACAACGAAAATCCAGTAATCTTCATTTTAAAACATATTTTTCTACGAAAAGCCGTTTCCAATATCTCTAATTAAGTTGAAATTTAACTGGAGAATGGCAATCGTTCAGATAGATACATTTGAAATTTTTGTTATCACCAACTAAGTAATTTTGAGTATTTTGTACAAAAAATTCCAAAAATATATTGTGAATACCCGAAAATTTACAAAACAGCTGACTTTAGTTTACGCTTTCGCTTGCATTTAACTGATGCTTCAGTTAGCAATGATAAACCAAGAACTTCGATAACTCATAGATAAGTGGCTAACTGAAGATAGTGAAAACGGTCCATGGTGTGTGTGTTGGGTGCGATTGAAAATTTTCGAAACATTTACGGTTGCAGCACGTCTCGTTTCTTTGCATACTCTGATTTAAATGCTGTTTGTATATTAAACACTATTTGTGTCTAACTACTCAAATATTTATATTCACATAAATAGCATGCGGATGCGTTTGATGTGCCACGACATACAAATATGCATATACATATATATTTTTGTCTATCAGAGAAAACAAGAAATGCAGAAAATATTAAAAGAGCGGAAGTGGCTGACTACGCTGGGAACGGGTTTTTAGACACTTGACGCACAGTGGTACTAAGAAAATGATGATATAGAAAAATAAAAAATTTTTAAGCACTTCCTTTATATAAATGGACAAAAATCAGCGAAAATTTCTCCTTATATAAAGACATATTCTTGCTCAACTTTGACTTGAAAATATAATGAGAAGAAAAAATATGATAAAAAGTATATATATATATATATATATATATAATATATATAATATAAATTCTTATCTAATTATTTCGATCCGTTCTAACCTATGAGTAAAGCTTTACGTATGTAGCTCAATGAAAATTTACTTAAAAATCGATTGCAACTACCTAATATAAAGGAAGTTAAAGGTGTGAGTAAACGTAGTGTTTTCAAAATTAACTACATAGAACTGGCCTAGGAATTAAAGTTAAACCACAACAGCGGAAATTTAACAAAAACAAATAGTTTGGTTTTCTGAGAAGAGCTTCGTCGACTTCTTATGGGAAACAACAGATACGTATATATAATTTATTCTTTTATTAATTATCGGCCCATAATCGATAGCGTATTATTATCGTTAAGTTATCGTTTTGTTGCAGCCGCCATGGTGTAGAGTTAGCGTGCTCTGACGGCAACATATGGTTCTGGATTCAAGTGCCAGACAAAGCAACATCAAAAATTTCAAAAAAAAATGTCAATTAAAAAAAAGTTATTTTTAATTAGAAACGTTTTTTTTTCAGTTGCCCCGCGGCAGCCATTTGACAAACACTGAGAGTGTATTTCTGCTTCTCCATGAAAATACATCTGCCTTGCAGCTGATGTTCGGATTCGGCATAAACCAGTTAGGTTTCGTCCCGCCAATTTGTTGGACAAACTAAAAAGGAGGACGACAAAACTTTGCAAGAGAATTTTGGTAACCTTCACGGTAGTTAACCGTGCTTTGAATTTATTTATTGTTTTTATTTTATTTATTACTATTCACATGATTTATAACAGGATCGGTATCTTATCAGCTTTTTATCACCAAATCTTCGGCTTCTTGTTGGTTTCTTGTTTTCTGCTTCATAACAAATTGATTGGTTGTCGTTAACCGCGATAACAAATCGAAAATTTTTCGAAAAAAACTTAAAACTTCTCAATTAAAAATAGATAACTTTTCGAAAAGAAGTCGATAACATATCGACAAAATAATGTTGATACATAATTAAAAAGGCGATCATTCAATGAAAAATCTACAACATATCAATAACTTTTCTAAAGAACCCACAATTTTCCATAGTAAACCGATAACTTAATATTATATCGATAGCTTCTCGACTACTTTTTGATAAGATATCGATAACCTTTCGATAGCAAATAAATACATTTTTGATAATTTTTTGACTCCTCCTCAATAGATAACTAATATATTTTTGGCTATATATATATTTCATAGTAATATTTTGATAACAAATCGACATTTTGAAAATAAAGCCAAAGCGATACCTTTTCAATTACAAGTCGATACAATTTGGGTACTTTTCGATAAAATATTAATAAATCGATAAATTCCCGACTACTTTTTGATAAGATATCGATATCCTTTCAATACTTCTCTTCGATAGATAACTAATATATCTTTATATATATTTCATAGTAATTTTTTGATACAAGCCCATAACTTTTCGATAACAAATCCACAACATTTTGAAAATAAATCGATATACATAACTTTTCAATTACAATTCGATAAAAGTTGGGTACTTTTCTATAATAAATCGATACATTTTCGATAGTAAATCGATGACTAGTTTATCGATAAACTTTTTACAAGAAATCCATTTGTTTTTGATAGCATATCGATAGATTTTCGACTTTTTTTATGTAATTACAAGTCGACAACAGCTGGAATTTTTAGGTAATAAGTTGATAATTTTTCGACAATAAATTGATAACTTTTAGATAATTAATCGATAAATTTTCGAATACTTTTTGATTACATTATAATGTATTTATTTATTACGGCTTTCCTAAGCCTAACTTAAATCTATTTTGCATGTTTATAATTGTCTTCTGGACTATGCAATCTAGAATAGTTACATCTATGTCCTACCTTGGAGTACTATGGATAAATAATTGATAACTTTTCGATAGCTGATCAATAACTTGTCGGAAAAATCAATAACTTATCGATTATATTTGTTATTGATCACAAATATATGTATATCTACCATTTCAGTACAAAATCTATAGCTTGTTTATACCTCGGCGTTTACACACCTATAACAAATCGCTTGGCATGGGAATACTCCACACTTTCACTTGCACATATTTTTATCCATTGTGAGTTAACTCAGTGACTGCTGGATGGCGGCAGATTCGGCCAACCAGATTAATTCCTAGTACTCCTCAATGAACCACTTCTTTTTTCTGATGAACTAAGGTAGGCGTGAAAGATCCACCTTCTCAACCTCTGCCGGACTGTCGAAAACTTCCACCCAAACAGGACCATAAGAACCTTAAGACTTTGCAATCAGTCAGGAAATAACGCAGCGGTGATCGTATGGGACTATCCGCTTCGCTTGTGCCCATTTCAGAACCTACCTTGGTCATCTCATTTGAAAATTCATTCCCTTCAATATCATTCTGCTCAGAGACCCAGTAAAGAAAGACATTGGGATGCCTTATGCACGCCAGCGACGCACGATACCTTGGGACGATATTCGACTTAATCACGTTAGATTTTAATGCCCTTAGGTTAACGTGGCTGTCTAGGTTAACCTGGCTGTCTACATAGATTAGCAGCTTGTCTGCTTTTTCTATGGCATATAGAGCGTTAGGGCGGGTCGATTTAAAAATCGCTCTGTGAAAATCGTATTCTAGGGATCAAAATAATAAACCTTGCCGAAGGAACCATACTTCGAAAACGAATTCTGATGCTTTGGGTCGAACTTTTGGGTAGGGGCAATTTCAATTCTACCTGCTGTGTCTTGTGGTGGCTTAAAAAAAACAACACAAGCATTTTTACGATCTGCAATTGTGTCACAGTGATACCTTCATTTTTTAAAACGGTTGAATAAAAAACCCACACAACTATGTTTACGACATGCAAATGCATCACAGTGATGCCTTGGTTTTAAAAGGGGGTTGTAAAAATGCTAATTTCTAATAATTTTTTTTAATTTCTTTTCTATTACTAAGTTAAATTTATTTTTTAATTTACATATGTTCTGACTAAATAAATTTCTAAAGAGAAAAATAAACTCCAAAAAGAAAAAAACATAGGCATTTCAAAGTGGGATTTTTCAAAATTTGCCCCTACGACCCAAAGACATCAGAATTCGTTTTAGAGATATGGTTCCTTTGGCAAAGTTTCTTATTTTGATCCCTAGAATATGATTTTCACAGAGCAATGGGCGATTTTTTTGCCTCCCCACAAATCGATCCGGCCTAGTGTGCGTGTATTTGTGTACTTTTTTTGGGCAACAAAATACAAAAGTCTCATATCAAGTATCAACAGAAATCAGCTGTTCTATCAATCAATCATCTATCAATAAAAACTTACATGCGCTTACGCTGCCATCTGGCGAATGTTTGCAACTGCCGGTGATGCAGTGTTAGTTCTAATCAAATATTCACAATAGTGGCTTAGTATAAATGGATTTATTTTTTGTGCTCACAATCGTTTATTTTTAACAAATTATTTTAATAAAATATAGCAAAACAAAAGCACTACGACCAATAATGCCCAAAGCTCGCTAATAGCACGCTTCTCCATCGTTACAACCAAAACTTTATCTACAGATTTGAGCGAGAAAGGGACCTGCACATAAAAACAATAATAAAAAATCTTAATATATAAAAATCACTTGTCACTATGTTTGGCGCCAATGGACTTCTAACCTACTGAGCCGATTTTGAATTTGTTTTGCACCGCGTGTGTAGTTTGATCTAACTTGAAATATAGGATAGCTTATATCTTAGTTTAGAGACGCAATATTATTTTATTGCAATTTTTTTTATTTGTTTATACGTAATAATAAAATGTTACGTATACGCACCGGCACTCACATTTTCAGGGGTGTGGATATACTTCCGTGTAATTGGTTGGTGTTTAATTAAACAACCTGCTTATAAATAAAAAATATTATAGCGAATGATATCAAGTATAGCACATCACCAGGCCCGCCAAGAGGGTGAGGGTTCTGAGGGGCCCGCGATTTAGAGGTACTATAACATTTTTTTTAAATTCAGGAGAGTCTTTAGTTGTTCCATGTGCAATTTTTAAGCCGAATTTCAAAGGCAACGAAAATCTGCATTTCGTTTTAATATTATAGTGAAATGTGAAAAATAGAAATCTATATATATATAAAGAAAGGCTAAAATGTGTGTTAGTTGGTCGCCGGTGTTTGAAGAGATACGTTGGCCGATTTTGTTCAAACTTTCACACAAGTTGCGTAAACCTCTCGCGGTGGTTACTACATAGGTTTGGTTGCGATCGACGTACAGAGTGTCGAGATATAGGCCGAAACGTGGACCCGAGTACCCCTAGAATGTGTTTATAGAATATGAATAACAAATGAAAGCTGTTTATGAGTGCTTTAGTACAGAGTAATATATTATCCAGAGACGGACTGGGACTGGGATTAGGACTAGGACTGGGACTGAGACTCGGATTGGGACTGGGACTGAGACTCGGAGTGGGACTGGGACTGGGACTGAAATTAAATACATACCACCCTCTGGGACAGGCAATAAGGGATGCAGAAGAATGAGAAGAAATTGAGAGAAGAAGAAAAGAGAGAAGGAGATTGAGAAAGAGATAGAATGAGACGAA
>JARSSU010042311.1:0-16369 GCA_029619165.1 Eurosta solidaginis | reverse complement strand
GGAAGGAATTAATGTGGACGATGATGTCTTTTACCCTGATAGGGACGAGACAACAACAAAAATGAAGAGAAACAGGTAAGAAAGGCTAAGTTCGGGTGTAACCGAACATTACATACTCAGTTGAGAGCTGTGGAGACAAAGTAAGGGAAAATCACCATGTTGTAAAAATAACCTAGGGTAACCCTGGCATGTGTTTGTATGACATGTGTATCAAATGGAAGGTATTAAAGAGCATTTTAAGAGGAAGTGGGCCATAGTTCTATAGATGGACGCCATTTAGGGATATCGCCATAAAGGTGGACCAGGCCTGACTCTAGAATTCGTTTGTACTATATGGGTATCAAATGAAAGGTGTTAATGAGTATTTTAAAAGGGAGTGGACCTTAGTTCTATAGGTGGACGCCTCTTCGGAATATCGTTATAAAAGTGGACCAGGGTTGACTCTAGAAGGCGTTTGCACAATATGGGTATCAAACGAAAGGTGTTAATAATTGTTTTAAAAGGTAGTGGGTCTTAGTTGTATGGGTGGACGCCTTTTCGGGATATCGCCATAAAGGTGGACCAGGGGTGACTCTAGAATTTGTTTGTACGATATGGGTATCAAATGAAAGGTGTTATTGAGTATTTTAAAAAGAAGTGGGCCTTAGTTCTATATGTAGAGGCCTTTTCGAGATATCGCCATAAACGTGGCCCAGGGGTGACTCTAGAATGTGTTTGTACGATATGGGTATCAAATTAAAGGTATTAATGGCCCTTAGTTGTATATGTGAAGGCGTTTTCGAGATATCGACCAAAATGTGGACCAGGGTGATGCAGAACATCATCTGCCGGGTACCGCTAATTTATTTATATATGTAATACCACAAACAGTATTCTTTCCAAGATTCCAAGGGCGTTTGATTTCGCCCTGCAAAACTTTTTCATTTTCTTCTACTTAATATGGTAGGTGTCACACCCATTTTACCAAGTTTTTTTCTAAAGTTATATTTTGCGTCAATAGACCAATACAATTACCATGTTTCATCCCTTTTTTCGTATTTGGTATATAATTATGCCATTTTTTTTATTTTTCGTAATTTTCGATATCGAAAAAGTGGGCGTGGACATAGTCGGATTTCGGCCATTTTTTACACCAATATAAAGTGAGTTCAGGTAAGTACGTGAACTGAGTTTAGTAAAGATATATCGATTTTTGCGCAAGTTATCGTGTTAATGGCCAAGCGGAAGGACAGACGGTCGACTGTGGATAAAAACTGGCGTGTCTTCAACCAATTTCGCCCTTTTTCACAGAAAACCGTTATCGTCCTAGAATCTAAGCCTCTACCAAATTTCGCAAGGATTGGTAAATTTTTGTTCGACTTATGGCATTAAAAGTATCCTAGACAAATTAAATGAAAAAGGGCGGAGCCACGCCCATTTTGAAATTTTCTTTTATTTTTGTATTTTGTTGCACCATATCATTACTGGAGTTGAATGTTGACATAATTTACTTATATACTGTAAAGATATTAACTTTTCTTTTAAAATTTGAATTTAAAAAAAAATTTTTTTTAAAGTGGGCGTGGTCGTTCTCCGATTTTGCTAATTTTTATTAAGCAGACATATAGTGATAAGAGTAACGTTCCTGCGAAATTTCATCATGATATCTTGAACGACTGCCAAATTACAGCTTGCAAAACTTCTAAATTACCTTCTTTCAAAAGTGGGCGGTGCCACGCCCATTGTCCAAAATTTTACTAGTTTTCTATTCTGCGTCATAAGTTTAACTCACCTACCAAGTTTCATCGCTTAATCCGTATTTGGTAATGAATTATAGCACTTTTTCGATTTTTCGAAATTTTCGATATCGAAAAAGTGGGCGTGGTTATTGTCCGATATCGTTCATTTTAAATAGCGATCTGAGATGAGTGCCCCAGGAACCTACATACCAAATTTCATCAAGATACCTCAAAATTTACTCAAGCTATCGTGTTAACGGACAGACGGACGGGCGGACATGGCTCAATCGAATTTTTTTTCGATACTGATGATTTTGATATATGGAAGTCTATATCTATCTCGATTCCTTTATACCTGTACAACCAACGTTATCCAATCAAAGTTAATATACCCTGTGAGCTCTGCTCAACTGAGAAGACATATATGGCATCCCAATTGGGATCGCAAGAGGCACGTTTGAGATCCAAGATGGAATCACAGGAGACACGTATATCCGAAATGTCATCACAAATAACATCTAAGATGGAAGCACAAGAGGAGGTGGCACAAATGTCTTCGCAGTTAGAAGCACAGGAAGCAAGGGTAACATAAAAGCTGGAAGCACAGGATACAAAAATTGTACAGCTCGAGGAGAAAATTGATGCCGAGATAAAAGCTTTGAGAGGTTGTATACAGGTGTTGCAAATAAATCGCCCAGCAGTTTCAGCGAGTAATCCAAAGGTAAAGACACCATCCTTTGACGATTCTGTTCCTTTCCAGGTCTCTAAGCTACAGTTTGAGAAGACCGCAGCAGTGAACAATTGGAATGCTGAAGATAAAGTTGGAGCTCTATTCGTAGCTTTGAAGGAGCCAGCAGGTGAAATCCTACAGACGATTCCCGAAGGAGAGCCGAACAACTATGAATCATTGATGGATGCTGTAGAAAGACGTTACGGAAGCGAACACAGGAAACAAATCTACCAAATTGAATTGCAAAACCGCTACCAAAAATCTGACGAAAGTTTGCTGGAGTTTGCTTCAGATATTGAAAGATTAGCTCATCTTACAAATGCGGATGCACCAGTGGAATACACTGAAAGGGTAAAGATTCAGAGTTTTATAAATGGCATACGGGACGTCGAAACGTAGCGAGCTACATACGCAAACCCAAAGCTAACATTTGCTGAAACGGTATCCCCTGCACTGACTCAGGAAACAGCGTCACTTTTGAGTAAGCCAGCATACAAAGCCCATCGTGTGGAAGTGTCATCGTGTGGAAGTATTACTCACATATACACGCGCATATGGCTATGCGAGAGGCTATAAACGTGTATCTGTAGTTTATAGCTGGTAGCGTATAGCTGATAACCAGGTAGAAAATTCTAGCAAAAGAAACGTCTAGACATTTGGGCACAGAGTATAAAAGTAGCGAAAGCTGACTAATCTGTAATCAGTTTGATTTAAGCCCGCTATTAGTTGCGAAGTGAAGTTTAATGGCGAAGTACTCTTAAAGTAGTCTAATAAAGCCCATTTTGTAATACAGAATATTGGAGGGTTTTATTTAGTTTAGCGATACGAACGTAAGAGAAGGTTGCAAATAAGCGGAATTTCCCAAAATTCGTCTACCGTCCTATTCAAAAGGTCGGGGAGTTGATAATATTTCCATAAATGGCACCCAAAAGCAATTGAGTATCTACTATCAAAATGTCTCCGGAATGAGAACTAAGTCTAACGCAATGTACAATATGAGTCCACATGCAGACTTTCACGTGTTCGTTCTTATCGAAACCTGGCTAAATCCTGAGTTCCTTGATGCTGAGTTTTCGACTCTAACCTGTATACTGTCTATCGCAAGGATCGCTATTTTTCCAAAACTGACCTCTCTAGAGGCGGTGGAGTTTTAATTGCCATACGCCGGCACATCAACTCGTCGCTTGTGGGGCTGAAGGATCAAGACTCGCTTTTGGACCAACTGTGTGTCTCAGTTCGTGGCATCTATGAAATTTTTATCTGTGCGTCATACATTCCACCGTCTAGTCTAGACTCACTTTATAAGTCTCATGTAGATAATATTACCGATTTAGTTCGTTCTTGTGATAATGGTAACTTTTGCATATGAAATGAAGCGGTGTTACAGAATACCATGGTATACTAGGAAACTAAAGAGGCTTAAGAATCAGAGGAATAGGTTTTTCAAAAAGCTCAAGGCCACTAAACTTATGGCGTATAAAGAAAAATACCTGCGTTATTCCAAATTAACTAAGTAACTATGATCGTAATTTTGAATCTGACATTAAAGAAAACCCAGGGCGTTCTGGAATTATGTAAATTCCAAAAAACGATGCTCAAGTATCCCGGCCTCAGTCATCTATAACTCTGAGCATGCTTCATCAACAGCTGAAGCTGCCAATCTTTTTGCAGCCTTGTTCTGCTCCAATTTCGTTACGCCACCGGAAGTCCCGCAGGAGTTGCCCACTGTGGTTGACACTCCCATAACTTTGGTCCGCTGACTCTATCGAATGATATGGTCGATGGAATCCAGAATATTAAATCATCTACCTATACTGATATTGACGGCTTATCGTCTTATCTATTGAAAAATTGTTTGGCTCTGGCTTTCCCCCTCCTTTTAATTTCAACAAATCTTTAGAGTATGCGAATTTGTTGATGCGTGGAAGATAACCTTCATCAGCCCGATTTTCAAGTGTGGTAGCAAGAACAATGTAGCAAATTATACGCCCATTGCAAAATTATCATCTGTTTCAAAATTATTCGAGTACATCGTGAAACAAAAAATGTATTTTGCTGTTAAACCTCTAATCATTGAAAATCAGCATAGTTTTTATGGCCGGTAGGTCCACTGTAACAAACTTATCTATCTTCTCTGATTTTTGCCTATCTTCTTTTAATGACCGTTGTCAAGTTGATACTGTGTACAGCTATTTCTCAAAAGCATTTGATAAAGTTAGTCACTTAATCCTGATTTCCAAATTGGCCCGCTTGGGTTTTCCACTCGATGTTTTTATCATGGATTAAATCGTACCCCTCACCAGCGTAGCTGTGTTGTGGTTATAGACAATGACTCTTCGAACCCATTTACAGCCACCTCTGGGGTGCCTCAAGGTAGCATACTTGCCCGTTACTTTTTGTAATTTTTATAAATGATATTTCCACCTGCTTCCAGCACTCTAATTTTCTCTTATACGCGGATGACCTAAAGATTTTCAATACCATCACAAACTCTGATAACGTGATTAAATTCAATCTGATTTAGATAACGTTGCTGTCTGGCGCAGTGCCAATAACCTGCCGCAGTTGATGCAGCTTGTCTCCTTAAGAGTCTCCGTTTCCATATCCCTATAAGGCCTCTTCGTAATGTACCTATTTTCTATACGGATTGTGTCCGAACCATCTATGCCTCAAACGCACCTTTTGCTTAGAGCTATGACGGACTTTAATCGCATCTATGGTTCTTCAGCCATTGATTTTGCTCTTCCTAAGTCTACTTTTAAAACAATACTTACTGATATCTTTTCAAACTGATTAATTTTCTGGTCAATCTCTTCGTAGCATGTAAGTTTTATTGTGTCTATACTCAACTTATGTACTATACTATTAAGTAATTATCTAATTATACTCAGTTGAGCAGAGCTCACAGAGTACATTAACTTTGATTGGATAACGGTTGGTTGTACAGGTATAAAGGAATCGAGATAGATATAGACTTCCATATATCAAAATCATCAGTATCGAAAAAAAATTTGATTGAGCTATGTCCGTCCGTCCGTCCGTCCGTCTGTCCGTTAACACGATAACTGGAGTAAATTTTGAGGTATGTTAATGAAATTTGGTATGTAGGTTCCTGGGCACTCATCTCAGATCGCTATTTAAAATGAACGATATCGGACTATAACCACGCCCACTTGTTCGATATCGAAAATTTCGAAAAACCGAAAAAGTGCGATAATCCATTACCAAAGGCGGATAAAGCGATGAAACTTGGTAGGTGAGTTGAACTTATGACGCAGAATAGAAAAATAGTAAAATTTTGGACAATGGGCGTGACACCGCCCACTTTTAAAAGAAGGTAATTTAAAAGTTTTGCAAGCTGTAATTTGTCAATCGTTGAAGATATAATGATGAAATTTGGCAGGGACGTTACTCCTATTACTATATGTACGCCTAATAAAAATTTGCAAAATCGGAGAAGGACCACGCCCACTTTAAAAAAAAATTTTTTTAAGTAAAATTTTAACAAAAAATTTAATATCTTTACAGTATATAAGTAAATTATGTCAACATTCAACTCTAGTAATGATATGGTGCAATAAAATACAAAAATAAAAGAAAATTACAAAATGGGTGTGGCTCCGCCCTTTTTCATTTAATTTGTCTAGGATACTTTTAATGCCATAAGTCGAACAAAAATTTACCTATCCTTGTGAAATTTGGTAGGGGCTTAGATTCTAGGACGATAACTGTTTTCTGCGAAAAAGGGCGGAATCGGTTGAAGCCACGCCCATTTTTTATACACAGTCGACCGTCTGTCCTTCCGCCCAGCCGTTAATACGATAACTTGAGCAAAAATCGATATATCCTTACTAAACTCAGTTCCCGTACTTATCTGAACTCACTTTGTATTGGTGTAAAAAATGGCCGAAATCCGACTATGACCACGCCCACTTTTTCGATATCGAAAGTTACGAAAAATGAAAAAATGCCATAATTATATACCAAATACGAAAAAAGTAATGAAACATGGTAATTGGATTGGTTTATTGACGCAAAATATAACTTTAGAAAAACTTTGTTAAATGGGTGTGACACCTACCATATTAAGTAGAGGAAAATGAGAAAGTTCTGCAGGGCGAAATCATAGCCCTTGGAATCTTAGCAGGAATACTGTTCGTGGTATTACATATATAAATAAATTAGCGATACACGGCTGATGATTTTCTGGGTCACCCGGTCCACATTTTGGTCAATATCTCGAAAACGCCTTCACATATATAACTACCACCACTCCCTTTTAAAATACTCATTAACACCTTTCGTTTGATACCCATATCGTACAACCAAATTCTAGAGTCACCCCTGGTCCACCTTTATGGCGATATCTCGAAAAGGCGTCCACCTATAGAACTAAGGCCCACTCCCTTTTAAAATACTCATTAACACCTTTTAAAATACTCATTAAACACCTTTAATTTGATACCCATATCGTACAAACAAATTCTAGAGGCACGCTAGTCCACCTTTATGGCGATATCTCGAAAAGAACTAATCCCTTTTATTTCGAAAACGCCTTAAAGAATTTGTTTATATTTGCCACCTGATTGGAGTGGAGTCATGTTCCTTAACTCCCCCCGTTTTTCAGATGAAACGTCCCTGTTCATTCAGCGAACTAGTTAATATTTCAATTTGAGAACTTAAATTTTTAAATATATTTTCATTAATTTCTGTTTGTTTTCTTTGCTTAAATATTTTGTATTGATTAGCAGCTTTGACTAATACTATTATCATAAATATAACTGTTACTATTTTTAAACCTATCCAAAATATGGGTTTTGTTTTTATTTCACCTTTATGACATCAATAAAGTTTATATTTTCAAATTTAAAATTTAAGTCTTCAGATTCTATATATTTAACAATTTCAAAGCTACTGAATTTATATTTTTTACATATTTCAATATTTTTGCATCTGTGTTCTCATAAGTTACATTGTCAATCTTTGACTGATTTTTAAAAGTTACGAGATAAACTCCATTTACGGTATGATTGTTAACAGTATGATTTCCTGAAACTAAAATAACACCATCTTTTATTACATCAATTTCTTTATTCCTTTCTTTAATTTTTATACATCTAGTCGTTTTTCCTAACAAAATATCCACTAATCAAGAATTTATTTATTTGTTAGTCTACAAATTTTACAATTAATCAGACTAAATATGAATGAATGAATGAATATAAATGCGGATTACAGTGTAAAATTAACAAGCATACATAGTGAGCAAAATTATATTATAAAATATGTATATACATATATTATTGAATCAGTTGTCGGGATGGACTGTGATGCCGAGCAACGGAATTGATTATCAGTGCTGTCGGAATGGACGTGATTTCGAGCAGCTGATGTATATTTAACACACAATAGTAGGGCTGCGATGTGTGGGAGGTTGGAAAGGACGTGATTCCAAGCCACCAGCCCAAAATAACTATTGATTATTAGTGCTGTCGGAATGGACGTGATTTTCAGCAGCTGATGTATATTTAACACAAAATGAGTAGGGCTGCCATGTGTGGGAGGTTGAAAAGAACGTGATTCCAAGCCACCCGCCCAAAGTAACTGGAGCAGGTAACAGATTTAGTTTAACATGTGATTTGAAACAGTTATGAGTTCAAGGCAGTGAGTATATATTTTTGTATACTGTAAAGTGTGTCGCAAGTATCAGAAGATTTTATTTCACCATATATGTACATTCACTATTTCTTTCTTACAATTTTTAACATTAACATATTGATTCTCACATTTTGCAATCTCTTTTTCGATAAATAACTTACCATCTTGCTTAGCTATTGCTCTTACTTCGTAAAATTTACCATCTAAAAATATTTTTGGATACCTAATATAAATAACTATAAAATCTTTATTCTGTAATATTTTAAAATTAGAAATATCTATTAAATCTGTCACACTCAATCGTCCATGTTCGTTTGCAATAATGCCTCTTATTTCATCTAAATGTAAAATTGCTGGATTCAAAATTCCTAATTTTCTTAAAGTTATTGTACGAATAATATTCTGTAATTCATTTAGTAAAAATTTATTCCTACGTTTCCTTAGTTGTGTAGCATGATCATTTTTATTTGCGTTTTTTATTGTCTCTGATAATTGAGAAATAACTTTAAATACTTCTGAATTTGTCATAAATTGTTCGACATAGGCCGATAAAAACAAAAACAATTTATAAATTGTTTGTTGTTATTTAAAATTAACTCGATAAATTTTTTTTTACCAAAACTAAATCGTCGTGATCCGGGGTACCGGCTATCGACTTCCATAAAGTCCCTAATTCATTAATTCCTCTTTTTAAAACGTCTCTCCGTTTTTTGTAGTTGCCCTAACAACGTCTGTATTAGCTCTATTTCTGGGTCCATATTGATATGAAGCTCGTCACGTATGTCAATTTCCCTAACATTATCATAACCTACATTTTTGTTGTAATCCTCCTCGTCTAGTAGTAATATTTCGGAAAAATAAGTTAAATTTGTAACATGGAAAAAGTCACCAAAGTCGTTGTATAATGCTGCGTCTCCATCTTCTATTAATACATAATCTTTTCTCGTATAATCCATTATATCCGTCCCTACTACAGTAATTAATGCCAGAAATATGATTAACTCCATTCCCTGTAATTAAAGTTAAGATTTAATGTTATCTTTATGTACTATTCTATTCCTATTATTGATTCTAACTTTATTTCCTAAATCTTCCTTTACCACTTGCTTTTTATACTCAGTTGAGCAGAGCTCACAGAGTATATTAAGTTTGATTGGATAACGGTTGGTTGTACATATATAAAGGAATCGAGATAGATATAGACTTCCATATATCAAAATAATCAGGATCGAAAAAAAATTTGATTGAGCCATGTCCGTCCGTCCGTCCGTCCGTCCGTTAACACGATAACTTGAGTAAATTTTGAGGTATCTTGATGAAATTTGGTATGTAGGTTCCTGAGCACTCATCTCAGATCGCTATTTAAAATGAACGATATCGGACTATAACCACGCCCACTTTTTCGATATCGAAAATTTCGAAAAACCGAAAAAAGTGCGATAACTCATTACAAAAGACAGATAAAGCGACGAAACTTGGTAGATGTGTTGAACTTATGACGCAGAATAGAAAATTAGTAAGATTTTGGGCAATGGGCGTGGCACCGCCCACTTTTACAAGATGGTAATTTAAAAGTTTTGCAAGCTGTAATTTGGCAGTCGTTGAAGATATCATGATGAAATTTGGCAGGAACGTTACTACTATTACTCTATATGTGCTAAATAAAAATTAGCAAAATTGGATGAAGAACACGCCCACTTTTTAAAAAAAATTTTTTAAATTCAAATTTTAACAAAAAATTTAATATCTTTACTGTATATAAGTAAATTAAGTCAAAATTCAACTCCAGTAATGATATGATGCAACAAAATACAAAAATAAAAGAAAATTTCAAAATGGGCGTGGCTCCGCCCATTTTCATTTAGTTTGTCTAGAATACTTTTATTGCCATAAGTCGAACAAAAAATTTACCAATCCTTCTCAAATTTGGTAGGAGCATAGATTCTATGACGGTAACTGTTCTCTGTGAAAATGGGCGAAATCGGTGGAAGCCACGCCCAGTTTTTATACACAGTCCACCGTCTGTCCTTCCGCTCGGCCGTTAACACAATAACTTGAGCAAAATCCGATATATCTTTACTAAACTTAGCCCACGTACTTACCTGAGCTCACTTTTTCTTGGTATAAAAAATGGGCGAAATCTGACCATAACCACGCCCACTTTATCGATATCGAAAATTACGAAAAATGAAAAAAATGCCATAATTCTATACCAAATACGAAAAAAGGGATGAAACATGGTAACTGGATTGGTTTATTGACGCAAAATATAACTTTGGAAAAACTTTGTAAAATGGGTGTGACACCTACCATATTAAGTAGAAGAAAATGAAAAAGTTCTACAAGGCGAAATCAACAGCCCTTGGAATCTTGGCAGGAATACTGTTAGTGGTATTGCATATATAAATAAATTAGCAGTACCCGACAGATGATTTTCTGGATCACCTGGTCCACATTTTGGTCGATATCGCGAGAACGCCTTCACATATACATCTAAGGGCCACTCGCTTTTAAAACCCTCATTAATACCTTTAATTTGATATCCATATCGTACAAAAACATACCAGAGTCACCCCTGTCCCACCCTAATGGCGATATCTCGAAAAGGCGTCCACCTATAGACCTAATGCCCCACTCCCTCTTAAAATGCTCAGTAACACCTTTCGTTTGATACCCATATCGTACAAAACATTCTAGAGTCACCCCTGGCCCACCCTAATGGCGATATCTCGAAAAGGCGTCCACCTATAGACCTAGTGTCCACTCCCTCTTAAAATGCTCAGTAACACCTTTCGTTTGATACCCATATCGTACAAACATTCTAGAGTCACCCCTGGCCACACCTAATGGCGATATCTCGAAAAGGCGTCCACCTATAGACCTAATGCCCACTCCCTCTTAAAATGCTCAGTAACAGCTTTCGTTTGATACCCATATCGTACAAACATTCTAGAGTCACACCTGGCCCACCCTAATGGCGATATTTCGAAAAGGCGTCCACCTATAGAAACTAAGGATTACTCCCTTTTAAAATACTCATTACCACCTTTCATTTGATACCCATATCGTACAAAACATTCAGAGTCACCCTGGCCCACCCTAATGGCGATATCTCGAAAAGGCGTCCACCTATAGACCTAATGTCCCACTCCCTCTTAAAATGCTCATTAACACCTTTCGTTTGATACCCATATCGTACAAAACATTCTAGAGTCACCCCTGGCCCACCCTAATGGCGATATCTCGAAAAGGCGTCCACCTATAGAACTAGATGTCCACTCCCTCTTAAAATGACTCAGTAACACCTTTCGTTTGATACCCATATCGTACAAACATTCTAGAGTCACCCCTGTCCCACCCTAATGGCGATATCTCGAAAAGGCGTCCACCTATAGACCTAATGCCCACTCCCTCTTAAAATGCTCAGTAACACCTTTCGTTTGATACCCATATCGTACAAACATTCTAGAGTCACACCTGGTCCCACCTTAATGGCGATATCTCGAAAAGGCGTCCACACTATAGAACTAAGGATTACTCCCTTTTAAAATACTCATTACCACCTTTCATTTGATACCCATATCGTACAAACACATTCTAGAGTCACCCTGGCCCACCCTAATGGCGATATCTCGAAAAGGCGTCCACCTATAGACTAATGCCCACTCCCTCTTAAAATGCTCAGTAAACACCTTTCGTTTGATACCCATACCGTACAAACATTCTAGAGTCACCCTTGGTCCAGCTTTATGGCGATATCTCGAAAAGGCGTCCACCTATAGAACTAAGGATTACTCCCTTTTAAAATACTCATTACCACCTTTCATTTGATACCCATATCGTACAAACACATTCTAGAGTCACCCCTGGCCCACCTAATGTCGATATCTCGAAAAGGCGTCCACCTATAGACCTAATGCCCCACTCCCTCTTAAAATGCTCAGTAACACCTTTCGTTTGATACCCATATCGTACAAACAATTCTAGAGTCACCCTGGTCCACCTTTATGGCGATATCTCGAAACGGCGTCCACCTATAGAACTAAGGATTACTCCCTTTTAAAATACTCATTAACACCTTTCATTTGATACCCATATCGTACAAACACATTCTAGAGTCACCCCTGGTCCACCTTTATGGCGATATCTCGAAACGGCGTCCACCTATGAACTAAGCCCCTACTCCCTCTTAAAATACTCATTAACACCTTTCGTTTGATACCCATATCGTACAAAACATTCTAGAGTCACCCCTGGTCCACCCTTTAATGGCGATATCTCGAAAAGGCGTCCACCTATAGACTAATGCCCACTCCCTTTTAAAATGCTCATTAACACCTTTAGTTTGATACCCATATCGTACAAACATTCTAGAGTCACCCCTGGTCCACCTTTATGGCGATATCTCGAAACGGCGTCCACCTATAGAACTAAGGCCCCACTCCCTTTTAAAATACTCATTAACACCTTTCATTTGATACCCATATCGTACAAACACATTCTAGAGTCACCCCTGGTCCACCTTATGGCGATATCTCGAAAACGGCGTCCACCTATGAACTAAGGATCACTCCCTTTTAAAATACTCATTAACACCTTTCTTTTGATACCCATATTGTACAAACAAATTCTAGGAGTCACCCCTGGTCCACCTTTATGGCGATATCTCGAAACGGCGTCCACCTATGGAACTAAGGATTACTCCCTTTTAAAATACTCATTAATACCTTTAATTTGATATCCATATCGTACAAACGCATTCTAGAGTCACCCTGGTCCACCTTTATGGCGATATCTCGAAAAGGCGTCCACCTATGAGAACTAAGGACCACTCCCTTTTAAATACTCATTAACACCTTTCTTTTGATACCCATATTGTACAAACAAATTCTAGGGTCACCCCTGTCCACCTTTATGGCGATATCTCGAAACGGCGTCCACCTATGGAACTAAGGATCACTCCTTTTAAAATACTCATTAACACCTTTCTTTGATACCCATATCGTACAAACAGATTCTAGAGTCACCCCTGGTCCACCTTTATGGGCGATATCTCGAAACGGCGTCCACCTATGGAACTAAGGATTACTCCCTTTTAAAATACTCATTAACACCTTCTTTGATCACCCATATTGTACAAACAAATTCTAGGGTCACCCCTGGTCCACCTTTATGGCGATATCTCGAAACGGCGTCCACCTATGGAAACTAGGATTACTCCCTTTTAAAATACTCATTACACCTTTCTTTGATACCATATTGTACAAACAACATTCTAGGGTCACCCTGGTCCACCTTTATGGCGATATCTCGAAACGGCGTCCACCTATGGAACTAGGATTACTCCCTTTTTAAAATACTCATTAATACCTTTCATTTGATACCCATATCGTACAAAACGCATTCTAGAGTCCCCCTGGCACCTTATGCGATATCTCGAAAGAGGCGACCACCTATAGAACTAGAGCCATCCCACACCCTTTATAAATAGCTCAGTAACACCTTAAATCGTTTTGATACCCATATCGTACAATACAGCATTCTAGGGTCACCCCTGTCCACCTTTGTATGGCGATATCTCGAACGGCGTCCACATGAGAACTAAGGCCAATACTCTCCTTTTAAAATACTCCTGAACACACGTCGTTTGAGTGCCATATTGTACACAAACAAATTCTGGGTCACCCCTGGTCTGTACTGGCGATATCTCGAAACGGCGACCACACTATGGAGAGGATCACTCCTTTTAGAACCCTCATACACCTTTCATTTGATACCCATATCTGTACAAACAGTCTAACTTCTAGGTCTGGTCCACCTTTATGGCGATACTCTCGACGGCGTCCACCTATAGAGACTAAGGCCCACTCCCTTTTAAAATCCTCATATAACACCTTTCAGTTTGATAGCCAACATCGTGCAAACGCATTCTAGAGTCACCCTGGTCCATCTTACGGCGATATCTCGAAAAGGCGTCCACTATAGAACTTAGGGTCCACGCCCTTTTAAAATACTCATAATACCTTTCATTTGATACCCATATCGTACAAACGCATTCTAGAGTCAACCCTGATCCACCTTTGATAATCCCTAAATGGCGTCCACCTATAGAACTATGGCGCACCTCATAAAATACTGTTTAATGCCTTTCATGATACACATGTCATACAAAACCACATTCCAGGGTTTCCCTAGGTTCATTTCCTACATGGTTATTTTCCCTTATGTTGCAACCATAGCTCTCAACTGAGTATGTAATGTTCGGTTACACCCGAACTTAAACCTTCCTTACTTGTTATTTTTATATTTACGTTTTGTATATACTTAAACTATCCCACTCATCTGATCTCTCGTGCTTATTTTTTAAAGCTCATATTTAATTTGTTAACTCCGTAAGCTTCTTGGTCATACCATTTATTTACTAATTAATTGCATTCCTTTCTCATAGGTAAGCGTTTCCATTATATCCCTTAAGATAGTATTAATAGTTTGAACTTTAAGTCCTATATCGCATTTATTCAGTTGTGTCTTTCTTGAATTTCTATGATTTTCTAAATTTTTGTTTCAATTTATCATTGTTACTATAGAGCAAGGTCTATTTTGTTTGTGACACTCTGTTACCCTTGTATTAAACTTAATTAGTTGGTGCATTGATGCTATCGCGACTGCATGATGTTAGCTGGTTTGTGTAAGTTGACTGTACATTTACATTATGTTTAAAATCGCCTATCTTCAATTATTTTAATTTTCACAAAAATATTCTTCCCCATATGGTTTATAAATCAGCATCGCTTGTGTTTGGTGAGTGGTATACTACAACCAATTTTCCATTTAATCGTATTTTTTAGGGTTTTTATCACAATACACCATAAGTTTTATACTCAGCGTGCTTTGCACACAGGGTATATTAAACTTTGATTGGATATCGGTTGGTGTACAGTGTATAAATGAATCGAGATAGATATAGACTTCCATATATCAAAATCATCAGTATCGAAAAAAAATTTGATTGAGCCATGTCCGTCCGTCCGGCTTCGTCCGTCCCTCTGTCTGTTAACACGATAATTGATAAATATGAGATATCTTCACCAAATTGGTATGAGCTTATCTGGAACCAGAATAGATTGGTATTGAAATGAGCGAAATCGGATGATAACCACGCCCACTTTTTATAATATATAAAATTTGGAAAACACAAAAAAACCTCAAAATTAGTAAATAATACACCAAAACGTTGAAAATTTTTTAAATGGAATGAAAATTTACAAATATTATTAATCATAAATGAAAATCGTTTAAACTATCGTAACGAAACGGCAGAGAGGTTGCCTTTTACGTAAAGGAATGCTCTGAAGAAACTTAACGAAATCGGTTAAGGACCACGCCGCTTTTATATAAAAGATTTTAAAAGGGTTCGTGACGAATTAAATAAGCATATCTTTTAAAAAAGAGCCTTAGTCAATTGTATTTCATTTCCCAAGTGGATTTATAACAATAAATAGGAAAACTCAAATTTAAAAAAATGGGCGTGGCGGCGCCCCTTTTATGACTAAGCATTTTCTATGTTTCGGAGCATATAACTCGAAGGAAAATACGGATCGTCAATAAAATTGGGTACACAAATTTTCCCTATAGCAGGAAATATTCTAGTAAAAATGGACGGGATCGGTTAAAGACCACGGCAACTAGATATAAAACAAATTTAAATGGGTCGTAGACTAGAATAATAGCTATAACTTAGCAAAAATAGTTTGAATCAATGATATTTAACTTATCAAGTTTATTGTAAGAGGAAATGGGAGACATTTTTTTTTTAAAGGCGGTGCCACGTGTATGTGAAAAGTAATTATCTGAAATGAAATGTTACAATTGAAGTCACTGCGTGGGAGTATATAATGTTCGGTTACAACAAACGTTGTATTTTGTCCAACTTCAAGTGGTATAATACTGTTCTAAAATACTACTTTCTCCATACCGTAAATTCCCCTATTCTTCTGAATACGAGTCGTGACGCTCCTTGTCTCTCAACTATATCAATTGTGCATGTCTCGGAGCCGATTAGTGTGGCAAAGTTCAATCAAACTTATGGCAATTCAAAGTGGTTAAAAGGTCCATTGATTATGGCGTTGACCTTATTGTACACCATACACTATATAACACTAATGCCACATACTTTAATTGCTAAATACTACTTTATTAAGCTGTGTAATGGCATGTATAGTGTATGCGCAATAGATTATCAATAGGACACCACACCTGCTGG
>JARSSU010042310.1:0-68642 GCA_029619165.1 Eurosta solidaginis | reverse complement strand
GAGTCACCCCTGGTCACCTTTATGGCGATATTTCGAAACGGCCTCCACCTATTGAACTAAGACCACTCCCTTTTAAAATACTCATTAACACCTTTCGTTTGATACCCATATTGTACAAACGATTCTAGAGTCACCCCTGGTCCCACCTTTATGGCGATATCTCGAAAAGGCGGCCACCTTATACCGAAGGCCCACCCCCTTTTAAAAATACTCATTAACACGTTTCATTTGATACCCATATCGTACAAACACATATCTAGAGTCACCCCTGGTCCACCTTTATGACGATATCTCGAAACGGCGACCACCTATACAACTACCACCACTCCCTTTTAAAACCCTCATTAATACCTTTAATTTGATACCCATATCGTACAAACACATTCTAGAGTCAACCCTGGTCCACCTTTATGGCGATATCTCGAAACGGACTACCTATAGAACTAAGGCCCACTCCCTTTTTAAAATACTCATTAACACCTTTCGTTTGATACCCATATCGTACAAACGCATTCTAGAGTCACCCCTGGTCTACCTTTATGGCGATATCTATAAAAGGCGACCACCTATAGAACTACGGCCCACTCCCTCATAAAATACTCCTTAATGCCTTTCATTTGATACACGTGTCATACAAACACATTCCAGGGTTTCCCTCGGTTTATTTCCTACATGGTTATTTTCTTTTATGTGTCACCATGGCTCTCAACTGAGTATGTAATGTTCGGTTACACCCGAACTTAACCTTCCTTACTTGTAGTTTTCGCTGATAAAGCTTTGGTGGATTGTGGTATTAAATAAAATTTAAAGAAATTTATGTAAAAATATCTTACTTCATCTTCCACTCTATATCTTACCATATAAATTGATTCACATATAGAATCTGTTTACCAGATATTGGATACCCCCTAGAAAAAATTACAGGGGCATGAAATATAATTTTTTTCTTTCACCAAATTACCTCATATTTGGAATCTATATACCTAATATTGAATGATCTGCTTCAAATAATTACGGAGATATAGCGAATTCCACCTTTGTTCCAGTTTCCCTCATACCGCTCACATCCACGACTTTAACCTCGCCACCTAAGTAACTCCATATATAGAATTTTTTATGCAATCTACATTTATACCAAATATTGCACACCTCCTTCAAATGTTACGAGATATAGCAAATTTTAATACTTGTTTCACTCGCACTCTCATTCTCCCTACCACTCGCGCTTCCACTCCCAAGCCCAATACGTCTTCATCTGAATATCCTCATTCATGGAATTAATATATATCAAACATTGTGTACGTCTTAAGATAATTACATAGATATAGCGAATATAATTTTTTTTCACTTCTACTCGGATTCTCATTCTCATTTTTATATCCACTCTCACTCTCAGTTTCACTCCTTCAACCTCTCCCACCTTAATGACCTCATATACGGAAAATATATACCAAAGCAAATTTAGTGAGTTTACAATTTTTGATTCGCTCCCACTTATTCCTACATCAACTTTCACTCTTGCTCCTACTTTGAATTCATTTCTACTCGCTCACCTATACTACATTATTTTTTTAATATTTAGAATTTCTATACCGAATATTGGAAAAGCGAATTTTCATATTGCCAATAGGGGCTGACATCGCTCACCCTATCAAAATTTATATGCCAGAAAAATATAGGGTAACCACGTGAACCTACCCGGATATCGTTTGGGGTAGTTTGCGCGCCTTTTAAAACACACGCACATCCATTTTTGTTTATCCGGTTTTTTGGAAGAGACAGACTCAAAATCTATCCTTTATTATTATAGTCAATCTAATATATAAAAAATCAAATTCTGTGTGTGTGTTCCCTATGAAAAACGTATTTCCCCACACTCAAATCATCACCAAATTTGGCTATAGTTCCTTCGATCAAACACGAAGGTTTTAGGCTAAAAATAATTTCGATATATAAAAAGGGGCGTCGGCCCCTCCAATACAAATGGAATCTTGTACGGCATAACTCTGAAGTATACATGCCAGACATTGAAGTTCAGTAAAGGAGTTATATGAGGTCAATCCCTACACCCTACAAGAAAGAGAACTAGAAAACAGGGGGCGTGGCACCTCCCATACAAATGGAATATATAATCATACCGGGGAGACGTATCTCTGGTGTAGTAATGGTTCAGGATGATGAAAATGGTAAGGAGCTATAATCGATGACGTTAAGACTCGACACCTCCGTAAAATGGGAGATTGGGGAAAAAGGGCGTGTGGCACTTTGCTTACAAATGGATTTTTCAGAACTATGGCTGCCGTACAAACTAGGTTACTTGACACCTAAAGTTTGAATGCATTGTGAGTTGGCTGTAGTTTCCATTTGGACGTGTAGTATCTGTCGCGCGTGTTATGATAGCTTCAGTGCTATCTACATCTTCTATAAAAATCAAATTATGTGTGTTTCCCTATGGAAACGTATTTCCCACACTTCAATCATCACAAAATTTTGGCTATAGGTCCTTCGATCAGACGAAGAACCATATTGTTAAGAATATACCAACATAAGAGGTACTGTCATATCTAAGCCGATGCTAAGCAGTGACGTGTATGCACATCAATAATTCAATCATTATGTCTACACATATGTACGTACACGCAGCGGAGAAGCAACGCACAAACACACGCGCATGAGCTGTGAGAGAAGCTATAAAAATTGTGCATCTGTAGTTTATAGCTGAGAAACTTATAGCAGATAACCAACTAGTAGATTCTAGAACAGAACCGCCTAGAAATGTCAACGAGGAAACCAAACACTATAAAAGGCAGCAACAGTAGAGGCGCGACAATCAGTTGGATTTAAGCACGCTATCTGCGAGCAATAGCAGTATTTGATTTAAGCAAGCTATTGGTTGTGAAATATCAGTGTTATTGGACGTACTTTAATAAAGGCCATTTTGCATTATTAAATATTGGAGTTATTTATTCAACAGTTTAGCGATACGAACGTTAGTAGAAGGTGCGAATAGGAGGATTTGCCGTAAATTCGTTACAATATGTATATGTATTATTGCGCAGCCTTGTAACTATATTAAGGACACAAAACAAACAACAACATCATTTCAAGTGAAAGTTGGGTATGTAATATTCGGATTCACCCGAACTTAGACTTCCTTACCTGTTGCATAATCGAAATTTTTTTCTGCAGAACGTTTTGCCTTTTTGGTCATCGGTAAAAATCAAAATAAATGCACCCTGCCTACATCATGTTACAATCAAATATACGACATATATAATTTACTTTCTTGATAAATAAATAAATAACATGCAAGAAAGTCTGAATAGGCAAGGACAATGACGCTACCGTTGGGCACGAGGGGGAAAGCAGGCATTAAATGGAAAGATATATGGGCGGAAGATCTATAAGAAGGTTTGCTGTTCGGCATGTTTCCTGGATTTGAAGGACTTCCTCCCTGGCTGATGGTTTATTCTATTGGAGCAATGAGCTGCAATAGTTAGAGAAAGTCCATAGCATTTCTGGAACCCTGTGTTGATTTCACTACCATCTAAGTGTCAAAAATGAACATTCTGTCACACATTGCACCAAAAGTCTTGAGTTCAGTGTTGACTTAGGCGCGTATTTGCCAATTGAGCACGAAACGTGCTTCGAAGGAATATCCACCCGGTTGAGATGTCAGTAACTAGTGATTAAAGCCACTGGTTAAGAAATAGACCTAAAGTACCAAATAAGAAGTACATAGTGCGATAGTGCCTGGATTTCCGGTAGTTCGGAACTATCCAACTACATTTTCTAACATCGAGTTGCCAGTTATTCGCTATTTCAAATTTATATTGGAATCACAGATGGATTCAAAAAAGGAAATTTTGATAGTTTCAACGTTTATTAAATCCAATTAACTCTTTCTAAAATCCATCTGGAAATGGTGTGTCAACAGCAAGTGGGGTTACCAGCGAGTTTAATTTTATATAGAAATAAAAAAATTTCAACTATTTTGTAAAATTTTTTAATCACCAAGCCAACAAAAACACTACTGCTCGTTGAACGTTAAGGCCACACTTTCTTTCATAAGTTTTTTTGCACTTCATTCAGTACCTTTTTGCCACTTGAGTGCGCTTAGATACTCATTTTTTGTGTCGTCATTATCTTTGTCTTTGCTGAATACCTAAGTGAAAAAAAATCATTGTTAGCGGAAGCCAAAGTAAATTGCGTTTGTATGCGTGTAAGCGTGAGACCGTTAAAATGCCTTCTGCAATTTTTGCTTTTTCAATTTAGTGATTTTGCAGCATATTCTCTTTTAATTTTTTATAACCTTTTTATTTAGATTTTTGATCACAGGCAGTGGCGTCGTAATTAAAATGGCCTTTTTTAGTCTTGTAAACGGAAACAGGTCATTTTCGGCATTTTCCGCAACGCTTGTTTACCTTTCCATCTTTGGTAGTGAGAAAAAGTCGTGACGAGCGTGCTCATGTAAGTACTCATGCAGATAAGATTCCCGTATTTCTTTTTGTTGCAGTATTACATATTTACTTTGAGCCACACCTGAGCAAAAGGGAAGCTTTTTAATTAGTTCAAAACGTAAAAAAGGGAGTGTAAATAAGAAATTTGATTAGTGGAAAATTATCAAGAAGAAGCATGAAGCTTTTAGAGGTAATTATATTAAGATAACCTGCTTGATTTCAGTGTCGAGCATCGCTAGCAGTCATAAGGCATCTCAATGTCTCCCTTTGCTGGGTTTCTGGGCACAGCGATATCGAAAAGAATGAATTTGCAGTTGACATGGCCAGGATATACGGAAATCCCGTTGAACCATTGTTGGGTTATCTCCTGAGAAAAATTGAGAACTATGAGATTAGGATAACGAACTTGGTGTGAACCAACTGGGATGATTGCGAGGTCTCAAGGTACTTAGGGTCATGTTTGGATACGAAAGAAAATAGCTTCCTTCTCAAGCTGAATAGCTCTTCAAGGGCATTTCGACAGTGGCCACATACCAAACAAACTCGCTTTGAAGAAGCAAGTGAGGACACGAGTGGTTGGTTGAGGATCGTCATATAACTGAACGAATGTGCCGCTCACTCCCAATGGACAAAAATTACTCCGAGTGCAAGTATGGGGAATTTTCATTCACGCCCTCTTAACCTAGCCCATCCTACTTAGCTGGTTCATGCCTTTGAACGGGTTAAGACAGAATTGACATTTACAGCAGTTGCTATGGTAAGGATTGCGCAACTTGGAGCTACATGAAAGAGATTACGCAACCAAGCTGTATAGGGGGTCGAAACAGAGTCATCCTCAGTACCAAGGTCTATCAGGAAAAGATACGCCAATTCTTTGTCTGTCTAATTATTGAAGAACGCGTTACCAAATCGATCACACCGTGGATGTGGTGTGATGGTCAGATATCGAGTAAGATTAGTTTCTTGTATTACCCAAGATAGGCACACAGATTTGTGAATTAAAGAAAGGGATTACAATGACGCAAGGAAAATTTACTACTCACGAAAACTCATTGACGGCAATATACGGCCTGACGATGTAGCCGAGAAATGGGAGCACATTTCTTACTCAGTACTTAGCGCCGCTACGAGTATCATAGAGCTGCAAAGAGCGCTACAATCGTTTGGAAGTTGGCGTTGCTTAAAAGAAAGATGTTGCCTATAGAGCCACGCCGCGTACCTGGGGTTGTACATAGGAGCGTTAACGTGATGCAAAGAAAAATGAGCGACGCCTACCAAGAACAAAGAAGTTGCAGTTGCCAGGTAATACCATAATGCCCAGAAGTTCTACTACAAAATTCGACAAATATAGCTAAGGATCTTCTAAGAGTAGCTTAAAGAAATTATAAAGGGAAACTCCGTATACTATTCACATTGACACTGCAAGTGTTGTGAGCGTAATGAAAGCGGAGAGCAGCATGCATCAATATTGTTTGACTTGCAGTTCCATGCAGTACTCCAGCTCCAATATCAGCGCGCCCTCACTGCTTTATTATTGCTTTGACTCAGGAATGGCGATTTTTTCAAGCTGTCGCTGCGACTTACTGGCCGCTTTGCAAAGAATATACACCAACAACAACCACAGATCATATGAATATTTTTATACTCAGTTGAGCAGAGCTCACAGAGTATATTAATTTTGATTGGATAACGGTTGGTTGTACAGGTATAAAGGAATCGAGACAGATATAGACTTCCATATATCAAAATCATCAGTATCGAAAAAAAATTTGATTTAGCCATGTCCGTCCGTCCGTCTGTCCGTTAACACTTTTTCGATATCGAAAATTTCGAAAAACAGAAAAAATGCGATAATTCATTGTCAAAGATGGATAAAGCGATGAAACTTGGTAAATGGGTTGAACTTATGACGCAAAATAGAAAATTGATATGATTTTGGACAATGGGCGTGGCACCGCCCACTTTTAAAAGAAGGTAATTTAAAAGTTTTGCATGCTGCAATTTCGCAGTCGTTGAAGATATCATGATGAAATTTGGCAGGAACGTTACTACTATTACTATATATGTGCTAAATAAAAATTTGCAAAATCGGATTAAGAACTCGCCCAGTTTTTAAAAAAAATTTTTTTAAAAGTCAAATTTTAACAAAAAATTTAATATCTTTGCTGTATATAAGTAAATTAAGTCAGCATTCAACTCCAGTAATTATATGATGCAACAAAATACAAAAATTAAAGAAAATTTCAAAATGGGCGTGGCTCCGCCCATTTTCATTTAGTTTGTCTAGAATACTTTTAATGCCATAAGTCGAACAAAATTTACCAATCCTTCTTAAATTTGGTAGGGGAATATATTCTATGACGGCAACTGTTTTCTGTGAAATTGGGGGAAATCGGTTGAAGCCACGCCCAGTGTTTATACACAGTCCACCGTCTGTCCTTCCGCTCGCCCGATAACACGATAACTTGAGCAAAAACCGATATATCTTTACTAAACTTAGTCCACGTACTTATCTGAACTCACTTTATCTTGGTATAAAAAATGGCCGAAGTCCGGCTATAACCACACCCACTTTTTCGATATCGAAAATTACGAAAAATGAAAAAATTGCCATAATTCTATACCAAATACGAAAAAAGGGATGCAACATGGTAATTTGATTGTTTATTGACGCAAGATATAACTTTAGGCACAACTTTGAAAAATGGGTGTGACACCTACCATATTAAATAGAAGAAAATGAAAAAGTTCTACAGGGCGAAATCAACAGCCCTTGGAATCTTGGCAGGAATACTGTACGTGGTATTGCATATATAAATAAATTAGCGGTACCCGACAGATGATTTTCTGGATCACCATGGTCCACATTTTGGTCGATATCGCGAAAACGCCTTCACATATACATCTAAGGGCCACTCGCTTTTAAACCCCTCATTAACACCTTTAATTTATTAACTATATCGTACAAACAAATTCTAGAGTCAGCCCTGGTCCACCTTTATGGCGATATCCCTAAATGGCGTCCATCCATAGAACTATGGCCTACTCCCTCTTAAAATACTCTTTAATACCTTCCATTTGATACACGTGTCATACAACCACATTCCAGGGTTACCCTAGGTTCATTTTCTACATGGTGATTTTTCCTTATTTTTGTCTCCATAGCTCTTAACTGAGTATGTAATGTTCGGTTTCACCCGAACTTAGCCTTCCTTACTTGTTCAGTTCTAATTTTTTTTCAACTGGTACATTACTATTTCATTTGATAATTGCTAATTAAATTCTTCAACAAAATTTTCACTAAAAGCTCTTTCATTTATGATCTTTAAAATAGTTCTGTTCATTTAGCCAAACCAAATTTTTTAATGCTTGACTTACTTCCAAACAATTTCAAGTGTAATTTGGTCAAATATCATATTTTTTCTGCCAAAATCTTTTTCGAAAATAATTCATTTCTGCGCTAAATGTAACAAAATTGCATTTGTGAGCACAAACCCAAGTGGAAGCTCTATGTTATCCTAAGTAAACTGCAAACACACACACATACACATTTAAACAAACCAAAACTCAGAGTATCCAACAGTTTTCAGCACGAAAAAGAAGCCAATGGCTTAACTTACTCACAGCTTACTTAAGTCTTAAAGGACTATAATGCAATTTTATGCTTTTTCAACTGAGGACTTTTGTAGTTTAATGGTCTATTCCTTGGTTTATATTTAGCTGAGCCACACATTTATTCACATATACGTACAATATAAATCATTTTGGACAACAATTTTCTATCTCTGAACTTAAATAAAATGGACGATAAAATTATGAGAGAAAGAAAATTCGTTTTTATTATATAAGGTTATTTTCTCTTCTTTTTTTTCTTTACTTTATATTAACAAGTAAACTTGAGTAGACGGCAAACTTGGTCCTGCGGGAAAATTAGTTTGCTTCTTTCTCATTACTTTTTCTTCCTCATGTATGGAATCTCTATACCAAATATGGAATAACTGCTTTACCTGACCAAATAATTTCAATATCTTTGTTTTCATACATCACTATGAAACTGTACGAAACTAACTTAGGTCAAATTTAAAAAAGCGCTAATTTGTTGTATACAAGATATGGAAAGATCTTTAAGTTGCTCTAGTGCCCCGTAATACGCCTCCCTGCTATGTGTCTACTGTCCCAGTAAAAAGAGGCCTTTGACACATTGTAGCTTTTGCAAAATAAAAATGTTTGCATCTTCTTGCCTCTCTCTCCTTTTCTTCATGTTTGATTATTGTATTTCCTTCGTAACCCCTCTTCTACCCTTTCTCCATTTTTCTCTACTCTATTCTCTATTTCTTTCCCCAAAACTTCTCTATTCATTATCTCCTTCCCTTCCCTTTCCGCCACGCACTTTTAATTTCTTCTTCTCCGCCCTCTTTATGTTTTTCTTCCTCTTCCCTTTATCTCTTTAATCCTCTTCAATTCCCAATCCTTTCTTATGATTTCCTTTTTCTATTTTTATACCAACCGCTTTTCGCATAACTCTACCTTTTTCTTTCGCTCTACTTCCTAACCACTGCTCCTTATCAAAACCTTCACTTACACATCCAATTTGATACCCATTTTGCGAGAACATATTCTAAGGCCACCCCGGTCTACATTCCTGTCTTTATATCAGAAACAGGCCAACATATGCAATTGAAATCTACTTACCATTCACGATTTTGAGTTATAAATTCCTCTTGCCGGAAAGTAAATATCTCAAATATTAAGCTCGTAAAAAAGGAACCCCTGTACTATATTTTAAATAAATCGTACCATAAATAAGAGTCTTTCGAATCGGTCGACAACTGGTCCACTAATCAAGAAAGTACCGTTGAACAAATTTCTAACAATTCGCACTATTTTTTTTTAAGAATACATCGTTCTCTGGTCAAGTTTCGAGAAATAGAAGTTTCTCCCTCATCTAATAAGCTATTCAAATTTCAAGGAATTCGTATCATACATTAAATTTTTTGGAATAAGTCGGCCGCTAGTTCACTTGCCGGAAAGAAAAGTTTCTCAAAGATTAAGCTAGGCAAATATCAAGAAAATCGCAGCAATAATACGATTTATTACAAAAAGTCAACCCCTGATCTACTTACTAGTATGAAAATCGTACCATATGTAAGAGATTTTCGAATCATTGAACCAGTTGTCCAGGTCTACTGACCAGAAAGACAGTATTCTGTAATAACAAGCTATTCAAGGAAGTACTCTTGGACAAATTTCAAACAATTTGCACAATAAATTTTTTTTTAATAGTTCGGTCCTTGGTCCACTATCAGGAAAGATAAGTGTCTCTTATATTAATATAGACTAGGAAATACCCCCGTAACATGTTAGGCAAATCGCACTATATATTAAAGGTTTTGGAATGAGTCGGCCACTGCAAAGTTCCTTAAACTCTGAGGTAGGCAAATGAAAAACAAATCGCAAAATTAATACGATTTACCACAATAGATCAGCACCTGGTCAACTTCCTAGAATGAAAATCGCATCAAAAATTTGCTGTTTTGTAGGAGATCGGTCTTTGCTCCACTTCTCTGAAAGAAAGGGGTTTTCAAACAATAAGCTAGTCAAAGAAGTATTCATGTACCAAATTTCACGGAACACAACAACACAAGTAATATTTTGAAATAGGTCGGTCGTTGGTTCCTGGAAATATACAATTTTAAACGAATAAAGTTGTAAACCCAAGGCATCATCAAGTCCAGTTGAATACACGTACAAAATTTCATCAAAATCGGACCAGTCCTTTAGGAGGGTTTAGTCACAAACACTACGTAGCATACATATATGTGACCCGGTCTATGAAAAGGTGGCTTATGACTCAAAATAGAAATTGCGAGAAACAGCTGTTAAAGATAAACAATGTATTTCTTCAGTTCCTTAGTAGTAGTAATTTTTTTTTAGTCATAAGCCACCTTTTCATAGACCGGGTCACATATATTTATATTAAAATAGTAGGTATGTTCATACATTATGAACATATTTTTTGTTAAATTCTTAAGCACTTCGTAAAATTTTTAAAATATTTCTTTACAACAACTACTAACTAAATGACACCAAAGTGAAAAGTGCAGTAAATGTATGTCGATTTTCATTTCATTTCGTTTTCTACTTTTTATACGCTACGAAGCCAGTTTCAGCATATAAATATGCCATCAATAAATATATTTTTAACACCCTGACTTTTTGTTCAAATATCCTTCGTAACTTAGTTTTGAAGTTCCCTTTAACTTCTTTACATCATTTACGAAGTTTGCGTGGAAATTGGGTATGAAATGCGGTCAGAGAATTCCACTATTGGTCATGCAATCAATGAGCTAACAAGTTTGCCAACCTTTTGTGTAGAACACACAAAAAGTAAATTGACTTCAATAGCTAATATTATAAAGGGTTTTATGGTTTCAAAATACCTGACTTAGTTTGAGTAGGAAGAACTAAAAAAAAGTGTAAACAATTTGGCGGAACTTAATAGAAGCAAAGCTTATTTTTTTTTCTAATGGACGTTGTTGCAGCGTGCTGCCTTCCAGTGGCCCAATGAAATCAGGATAATCCTGTTCATGCGATCGATTTACATATATACATATGTGTATATAAGAACTTTTATTTTTTCTGAGTCCTTGATGGACAGCGGTTTGGCAAGCGTCGAGATCTGAAAAGATATCAGCGAAGCGTAATGCTTAAAGAGAACAGACGCAAGCGTTTTATACATTAATTATTAAGAGTAGTGAGAACAGTCTTTTTTATAGAAAAAATGGAGTCCGAGCTATTAAATGTGTTTGAGTGAGAGTTATAATCTTGGCATAAACAACGAAAAGATTCATTTATTCCAAGTTCGTTCTACATTGTTTCAGCAGAAGAGGTTTGAAGCGTCTCGATGTCCGAGAGGGAACACAAAAGCTTACTTCGTTCAGAAGAAATGGGTTTGAAATTGATACATTTAAAGGCTTTGTCATAAATATTACACCATGCATTTCCTTTCGACTAGCAAGAGTTGGAAGATTGATAAGCTTTAATCGATTAGTATAAGGTGGAAGATTATATAAAGAGTCCCATTGATTCGAGACTGTCTGCATTGACTTGATAACGCGGATTCCAGATTACTGAGACATATTTTAATATTGGCCTAACTAATGTTGTAAAAGGTAAAAGGGCTTTAGTTACGTAAGGGTCGTTAAATTCAAAGTTGATCTACACAATAGAAATATTTTTGTAAACAAAATTTGTGTTTATATGGCAGATATATTTAAAAGTTCTAATGAGAAAACAGCCCTTAGACTTTCTGATATTAAGAGAAAATAGGTATATCACCATGCAAATCGTACTAATTTTCCTTATGTAGTTTACATAAGTCTATCTCCCAAAGTTAGCAATTTATAGCTCTTCTTTGCTTGCAAAATCCTTGCTTAAACTTCATTTTTGTGGAATTTTTTTTTATCTGCAACAAAATCAAGCTTAACTAAAGACCATGCCCAGAACATCAATTTCATTCATATCCTTCGCCAAATCCAGTTCAATTAAAAAGAGTTGAAAATTTTGTCACCGTTTTTTTTTATGCTGTGCATTAAATATACATTTACTTAAAATTTAATACATATTTCACAAACTATAATTAAATATTATTATGGGCTTTGCGCCTATCAATAAACGATACATAAACGTAATCATTAATAACGCTTTATATGGATTTAATGAGGGTTGTTATTTTTTTCATTAACTTAATCAACGCATCACACTTATAACTAAAACAAAAATTATTAATTATTATTATTATACAATACATATACGCATTTACAACAAAAAGATCAATACATATACACATTAACAGTTAGATATATATGAAAATGGCTTATATACAAAAGATCACACGCACATATTGTTAATTGATCTTAGAGAACAAGATGCAATACAAAATGTATAGAGTTTGCGTGCTGATGTAGTTTAGAGAGCGCAAGGAGCTCAGTAGTGGGATGGAGATAGAGCTGGAGAGTTGTAGAACGATGAGTATGAGCACGATTGAGTTGTGGGTGATGGGGCAAGGTAACGACTGCAGACATTTGACATTTTGCGCAGCGCTGCTGCATTCTCAATCGAGGTGGATGTGTCTACTATTGCCGCAATTTGTGCTGGTGACGTCAAAGTCAAGGTCGCTTGCCAGGCAGTTCAACGCTGGCCTGGCTTATTGTTTATTCACAGCATTCTTCGCATATAATGCAATTATTGTTTTGTTTATTTTTGTTTACTTTTCGGTTTTATCTACGTTCGTTTTGCTTTCTTAACGGTTTCGTATGGTCACGACATATTTTTGTGTTTAAAAAAAATAAAATTAAAAAAATAAAAAATTTAACAAATAACGTGCATGTTATCGGTTAACAAGACTAGCCGGCAAACTTTAGCTATAATCATCGCTGCAACGAATTTCGTTTAGCACCATTTTCGTTTGGTTCTGACACGTAGTTTGTCGTATTTTCGTTAAAATTTTTTTATTCATCAATTTGCTATAGTCTTCATTTAAACATTTCACTGTGTTTGCTCGTCTTCTGTCGCATTTCAATCATTGATGTGTGTTTAGTATGGTCCGGATTTGCCAGGTGGTCCGTAGTTGGATGATGGCGCTGAGATATCGCCACCACCGCTGCCGCCACCACCGGAGTAACCGCCATCACCGCCTCCGATACCGCCGCCGAGACCACCGCTGCCACCACCGATTCCACCACCCAAACCACCGCCAAGACCGCCGCCAATACCAGTACCAAAACCACCACCGCTACCTCCTCCGATACCAGCGCCGCCGCCACCACCGCCTCCCTCTTTTTGAGTTTTGTATTTGATGAAGTATACTTCCGGTTTGGAGGGTTGTGTAGGCGCTGGTGTAGGTATAATAATATCTTGCTGATCTTCGGGTTTCTTAACCAATACATAAACCAATGTCTTTTCTTCGTTTTGTGGTTGCACTGGAATGACGGGTGCTTGGTAACTGGGTGGAGATGGTGCCTTAATGAAGATGATCTTATAATGCTTTTGCGCTTGACCGATCGGGATGTTGGGACGTTGACGAATTTCTTCTTGCTCTGGTGGAGGAACGTGCACGTAGATATGTTTCTGCACAAGCGTGGTGCCACCACCACCGCCGCCGAAGCCGCCACCACCGGCACCTGTGTAGAGGAGAAGAAAAAAAGGTATTAGGTTTTATAATTTTGAAACGGCTAGTGGCTATTACAAAGTCTTTGATTTTGATTACTTTTATTATATCAAAATACTTTTGATTTATTTTAAATACATTTAATTAATTTTAACTGCTTTAATATCTTCAAAAACTAAAGTTTACTTTAAAAAAATTCTTTCATTATTTTTACGCTATTTCAATTACTTTCAATTATTTAAATTGTTTTGAAGGCTTTAAATACTTCAGTTACTTCAACAATATTCGTATTTCTTGATTTCATCCGAGTAACATTATTCACTTTCAAAAATATTAAGTTACTTGAAATTAAATTGAAGTACTTTAAATAGCATTAAATTACTTTCTGCTTATAGCGTTGACGTTCCAAAAATTATACTTTAAAAAAGTTTGTTTTCAAATGAAAAAACTTTTAATTCTAGTCAAGCGAAATTTAGTATAATAACTACTTTGATGTTGTTGGAGACTTCAAATTACTTGAAAAACCTTGGAAATACTTACAGCTACTTCGTAGTCTCCTTCTTTCATTTGATTTCAGATACTTGACATCAATTTGAATTTTTATCTCTTTTAAAATTACCTTCAATTACTTAAAAATACTTTTTAATGCTTTTCCGACTTTAAATTACTTTCATGTAAATTTGATTACTTTTAGTTACTGTAATGTTTTGAGACTCTTTTAATTTTTTAAAAACTTTTGATATTCTTTCAACTACTTTTGAATACTTTTAAAAAAATTTTAACTTTTAATTACTTTAAGGTAGGTCTTCTTTTCATGTTTTTGGGACTTTTAATTACTTTAAAATAATTTCAAAATTTTTTAAAAGTTGTCGAGGCTCTAAGCCGCTTTCAAATACTTTTGATTACTTTCAATTACTTTTCCTTACTTGAATATACTGTACTGTTAAATTACTTTCGATTACTTTTGAATGGTTTTAAGCCTTAAGCTATTTGCAAGAACTTTTTCTTACTTTCATTTACTGTTGTAGTAATTTCAATTACATTCTTTTGATGCTCTAAATTGCGTTCAGGTACTTTTGATATCTTTTTAGTGCTTTCGAGACTTAAAGTGTTTTTGAAACTGTAAATTATTTTCAAGTAATTGCGATTACTCTTTTTAAGGTTAATGATAGTTGAAATAACTTCAGACTACTGTCAATTACTTGTATTTAATTGCAAGTGCATTTCAACACTTTTTACTAAAACTTAAAGAAAAAAGTTTTGAAACTGGCTTCTTATAAAAATTTACGATTTTAAAAAACACACACTCTTCTTTAAAACCATACACACCTCCTCCGAAACCGCCACCGCCAGCGCCTCCTCCGAAACCACCACCGCCGAAACCGCCACCACCACCAGCACCGCCACCAAATCCGCCGCCACCGCCGCCGAGTCCTCCACCAAAACCTCCTAGGCTACCGCCACCACCACCGAAGCCGCCTGAACCGCCGCCAAATCCACCTCCAGAGCTACCACCAAATCCACCTCCAGAGCTACCACCAAATCCACCTCCAGAGCTACCGCCAAATCCACCGCCGGAGCCACCACCACCACCGGGCCTATTATAAGCATAGCCCGCTTCTGGCCTAGCTGCCGCCAGCGCTATACAGGATAACAAGATGAAGGTTTTCATTTTGATGCAAACGCGTTAAACCGAACTCACGGACACAACGTACAACGTTATATTTTATTAACCGAAAATTATCGAACACTTTTCACTGCGCTACTTTGGAGCTGCTGCTGCTGCTTTAATCCTTTAAAACACTTATACAGACACACACACACACTCGTACCGTATATGTAATCCTTTTTAAATCAACGGTGCGTATGAGTAATGTGTTTCACTGTGGTTGATTAAATTATTTATATTTGGTTATGAAAAAATAGTGAATAGTGGGGATAGAAGGATGGAAAGTTCTGTTTTAATTTAACACTTTTCGTTGCTATTGATGTTGTTTATTAAACTAAATCAAATGCTGTACTGACGATGCAACACAGAGACTTGAGCAATTTATACAAAAAATTTCAGACACCACAATTGACAGCAACATCTTCAGCTAACTCACATACATACGTATGTATGCACAATCAATGTTTGTATGTATTGGTGTATTGTGATGCGATATCGAATAATAGCGTTGGTCTCGTAGGCTACTTGTTTTTTTATTTTTGTCTTTATATATATGTAGTGTGACCGGCTAAGGTTCAAAATGAGAAACGATGCACCGAAGACAGTTGTAACTGTTGCTTGCTTGCTGCAAGCGCTCAACTCGCCAACCCCTGTAACAAGTTGTCATCATTTGAGTCAGCTGACTCAGTTTGAGAGCTGTAGTTGTTTTTGGCGCCCAACTTCATTTGGCACTCACGTTGTTTTGCTTGTTGAGCACGTTCAGCGTTGCTATTGATGAAGATCGCAAACGTAATCCAAAGTTACCTGCAGTCACAGCGCAGGTGATATATTGTTGTTGTGATGACAGCAGCTTAAGGTATGGTGTGACAGTATGGGGATGAAAGTTGTTGTTTAACACCAACAACAAACAGACAAAGTATTGATTCATAATATTTAAAACTCATCAGGCATAATTAAATAAAATTAAATCCAATCATAGCAAATTAAAATAAATCAAAATAAAATAAGACAACTTCAAAAAAATTAACTTAATTTTTATTTAACTAAATTCAATTTAATAAAATAATATAAAAATGATTTAACTGAATTAAGTAAAACACTTCACATTCACTTATAAATAAATTACATAAAAAATAATCTAATTAAGTAAAATAAAAAAATAATTAAATTAAATTAAATAAAGTTTTGTAATTGATATTAGAGGAAAATTGTAAGTTTAAAGTTTTGTTAAATAAAATAAATTTTCTGCAATACCAGCAAATAAATTATAGTAACGTAAACTATATTACACCAATAATCATTGAATTAAAAAATCTAACCCATGATGTCTTGTTTTTACTTTTGTTGTGGGAGCTACAAATACACTCAAAGTACTTTCATCTTAAAGTAGTACATAACCTTACTATCTCAAGTCCGATATTATAAGAGCACGTGGAACCTTTTCTAGGTCTTCCCACCCCAGCACTCCCCCTGCCGTAACAAATTTGGAGTCCGCAAAGCCCAGCGTATACTGTAAACTTAAGCGCCTCTAGTACTAAATATTGTGGTAGCCTATTATTTGACTTCGGATTGTTTTATCATGTTTATTTATTATCCAAAGCTGATATGTACCCTTAGACATTGTTTTGCCCAACCCAGGGATTGAATCAATCTTTTTTCCATGACGCTGTAGTTCTGGAATTATGTAACATTCGACAAAACCCTTTCCTTCGTACAAGAGTTTTGTGGGTGTATGCCATCTTTGCACCACACACATTTAATATTAAATAAGTCAAGGTTGAGTGAGAATGTACCCTTGTTATCTAAAATTCAGCATTTCTTTTTGATTTTTCATTTTTAATCTTATTTCTGCACATTTCTTACTACGTCTTCTTACAGCGATAAGAAGACTCCTAAATATTTGGGCAGTTTTAACGATAATGATAGTCTTTTGCCGAACATTGATCTATCTAGTACAAGAGCCTCGGCTACTTAATGAACTGGATCCGCCACCGGTAGGCGACGTTTACAATTGGGTTGGAGAAGTTGTTAATTGCACAGGCTTCGCCTTAGAACACTCTCCATGCACTCTTAATGAGATACTTAAGCCTATATTTTTGCAACAGAGCCCTTCCTGTGTTGAGTTTTAAATCAAGAATTAAGTTGAACACCTTTCCGTATTAAGTGAGAAAAGATAAGTTCAATTGAAAGGAGGATAACATTTTTGGAGCGATTCGCAACAGATCAAATGAAGTTATATACAAATTATTTCCCTAGTTCGGACAAATATTCCAAGTTACTTGAGAGAATCGGCTGTCGAGGATCGAGGATGGAGAAGGTTAATATCATAATAGAAGGCAGGCATTTGTACATTAGCGCTGTTACACACGCAAGAGTTGAACATCCATATTGTAGATGGGACAAAAGAATAGACAAGAGAATAAAAACAAAATACTCAAACCGACGACAGGCAAAACTTGGGAAAATGACAAAAAATATTGATGAAATATAATTGTAAATAAATTATTTTTAAAACAAAATTATCAGACACCCTGATGAAGACGTGAAGGTGGTGCAGCGCTTTAGGGAGAAAAAGAAAAAGTTAAATTTACCTCCTAATTCCTCGGCCCCAAGGCCCCATAAAATGCAAACAAATTATATACGTAGATATGTGTAGGCCGTTGCCGTGAAAGCATTTGCAGGTCTATCATTTCAAATTAAACTTTTTTCATTCCAAGTGAAACAGTTTTCAAATCAAGTTTTTTTATTTCCAATTAAACATTTTTCAAATCAAATAAAACTTTGTTTGTCTAATGAGATCTACAGGTTTTGAAACATGCTTTTACACCGAAAAACTATTTTGCAATTAAAAGTTTGTCGTGATAGAGTCTTTTATAGACTTCTGAGTAGAGATTATCAGACTTCCAACTTTTATTCAACGATACGCTATCTGAGAATAAATTGAATGCATTTTTACGTGAGGCTTTATTTGATTAGAAAAAAATTTCACTTGATCTGAAAAAATTTTTATTTGGAAAAAAAGTTTCCTATTGGTTTGAAAAAAGTTTCACTTAAGTTGAAAAAAATTTCCTTTCACTTGAAAAAAGTTAAATTTGACCTTGAAAATGCCGTGTATAGATCACTTAGTAAGGTATTATAGTCTAAGTTTTTTCAGCTTATTATTTTCGAAAGCAATTCAAGAGGATGTAAGTACTTATGATTAGTTTTTGGAAGATTCTGGCACATTGATTTTAATTCATACCCCCTCACTCGCACATACATACATACATAAACATAGAAGTACATGAATTATTTATTCATCGTCATGCTCATATAACACCTCAAGTAAAAACACCAAAGCAATGAAAGCAAAAGAAAGAAAAAAAGTTTAGCAAAATGTGAGTAAAACCTACAACTAAAATTACCGCACAATCAACATATTACGGCATTTTATGCAAGCCAACCAGCACAATGGAATACAAAAATCAAACAAAAATGCAAAAGTGTGCAAAAAGCATAAAACAAACAAGAAGGCGCTAAAACATTATTGCCGCTATATACAGGCAACAAATGCAAAATAAAAGAACAATAAAAAATACAAATTAAAGCACAAAAAGAAAAGAAGTAAGACGTAAGTAAAACCAAGCATGAGTTACAATTCAACAATTTAGTTCCCACAGGCGGCTTTGTTGATGCTCCAACACTCAACAAAAGCAAACAAAGAGGCAAATACTGACCGAAAGAAGAAGAAGAAGCAGCCCGGTGTAGTGGCTAAGCACCAAACAGCAACATCTGCATCAACCAGCAGCAGCAACGGTAACATCAGTAAGCTTAAATAATAAAGCAAAAAAAAAGTACAAAACTGACCAAAATGCTACGCGAGAGAATGCTGCAGAAGTTAGCGTAGCAGAGCATTTGGTTTATGCGAACAAGTAGTAAACTAAAATAAATAAAATATAGCTACTTTTGATACAACTTTCGTGCTCTGCATGCAGCGAAAGTCTTTATGCATCAAGTTTAGCCTTCGTCTGATTCGCTATTCTCAACAACAATTTGTAAGCCAACAAGGCAAATTACGGAGGTCGTTTGTTGCAAAAAAACAAGAAAGCAAAACAAGTTCAGCTAACAGTTAGCAGCTTAAAGCCGTTCATTTGTGGGTTATCACTCTCACTCTCCTTCATGTGGTACTAAAAAACGCGAGTGAGTAAGCATCGTTTACGTTGGTGAGTGAAATAAGCAGTCGTTACTCTCGCCTTCAACAAAATTTGCTTACGCAGTGCAGCACATGGCTCATGTATTTTATGATTTTATATTCAGTCTGTTATGTTAGCTGTCGGCTACGTGAACGTGCTGAAGTTTCTAAATTGATTGGCAGGAGTATCAATAAAATAAGCGTATTGAAGTATTTGAACAAAAAAAGTACAAGTGTTTATAAGGTTTTAATTATTTAGTGAAAAGCTATTGACATACATTTTAATGTAAAACGTTTAAGTGAAGAAATAAATTTTAAATATGAAGTTCTATGTTACAGTTTATTTTTAAAAAACAAATTATTTGCGTTTAGGAATAATATTCGATGTAATAAAAAAATATTCGATTTCCCAAATTGATAAAAATCCTAACACGCTAGAAGTGGACGAAGTCGAAAAGGACGCAAAAGCCTAAGGGAAAAAGACAGGTGGAGGTAGCCGATGTCACCGCGAAGGTGTTAGAAGAGGACGAACAGCCAAATGGTGCTGCGAGTCGCACAGAAGTACACCCGGCACAACAGTTACGAGAGGCTGAAGGGGGCCTCGAATACTCCCAAAAGGGCAAGGGAGGACGACGACGTCACGACGAGGTGCTGGAGGGGGACAAAGAGCCCAATGGTGCTGCGAGTCCTACAGATAAACCTCCAACACCGTAAAGTGGCGTCGAGCGAACTCCTCCTAATCCTAGAGGAGGGTTCGTTTGACGTGGCGCTGATCCAGGAGCCATGGCTCTCATCGGGAGAAAGGTTTCTGTACTTAGCGCGCGCGGATTTGGCGTTTACTGCGCGCAAACGGAAGGACGGGTGCGGCTGTAGTAATGGTAAGGAAACAGCTGCATAATATATGCTGCCCAATAACACTACTGAGGACCTCGTAGTGGTGGCCGTTGAGCAAAGGAATAAGCAGGCTTTTATCCTGGCATCCTGCTACATGGCCCACGCTGCGGAGATTCCACCGATGGAGTGCAAGAGGCCAGTACAGGACGAAGGGCGCAACGGGCGGTTGGTTATAGGCGCGGATGCAAATGCGCACCCCAATGGGTGGGGAGGAGCAGATACGAATGTGAGAGGTGAATCTCTATTTTGTTACATCCTGCAAACCAATTTACAGATAGCCAACAGGGGAAATGTCCCTACATACATTGGTCCAACATCCAGCAATGTTTTGGATATTACAATGAGCTCCGAACGTGATATATTAAGGTATGATTGGATGGTTCTTGATAGACCATCCTTTCCGACCATGCGTATATCAGCTTCAGCATCCCCCTAAAGAGGGTAGAGAAGGGAGGAACCTTTAGAAACCCTAGGTCAACGAACTGGACTAAATTCCAGAAACATGTAGAAACAAAACTGGGACAACCCAAAGAGGTTGCCAATGTGGAGGAACTGGAGGAGTCTAATGAATTCCAAACAAGGACGCTTATGACTGCGTATAAAAAAGCTTGCCTCTAAGAAGATTCAGAGGAAAAGCAAAGCCGCCATTGTGGAGCAATGAGCTGAGTCTTCTAAGAAGACAGGTTAAAGAAATGTTTAAGTTAGCAAAGACCGCGGAAAGCGAAGCGCGTCGGGACGAGTACAGGGATCTACTTAGGATCTACAAGCGTGAAATTTCCAGGGCGAAGAGAACCTCATGGAAAAGTCTCTGTACGGACATAGAGTGCTCCAGCGAAACAGCACGGCTGAGAAAAGTCCTAGCAAGGGAAAATATAGTCCAGGGACTAATAAAGGAAGACAACGGGGAATGGTCACGTAATAGTGAGGAATCCCTTGAGGTGCTTCTCGATACACATTTCCCATCGGGGGATGGTTCAGAACAGCCAGCAGACAGCACTCACACCTCGATCACAGAGTGGGTAGTGCCGGGCTTAGTGACCGATACCAATATCGAATAGCAGTAAAGACGTTTTCTAAGTTTAAATCGCCGGGCCCAAATGGTATATTGCCGGCCATGCTACAAGTTTCAAATAGAGCGGTCGTGGAATGGCTTAAAATAATATTCGATTTCCTGCCAAAGGAAGGGAAGATCGCTCACGTGTAAACCAAAGACTATAGACCCATTAGCTTAACATCATTTCTGCTCAAAACCTTTGAGAGGCTGATAGTTGTGTACATAAAGTCCAACGTGGATGAAAAGCTGCTCTCCACAACACAACATGCGTACACCAAAGGCAAGTCGGTAGACACCGCATTGCATAGGGTGGTAATAATTATAGAGAAAGCCTTGGAATATAAGGAATATGCTCTAGGAGTCTTCTTAGACATTGCCTTTCAATAATGTTTCTAAATGGGCGATTATGGATGGTCTTAATTACATTAATTACTTAACGAGATGGATCGGCTGCATGTTAAATTGCAGGAAGATTACTTCACCATGGGGATTGATCGAGGCCACAAAACCAGTGGATAGGGGCACGCCGCAGGGAGGGGTGCTATCACCTCTGCTGTGGAGGATGGTCATCAACAATCTGCTCAGGCGGTTAGATGAGGGATCCGTAAAACTTACGGCTTACGCAGATGACGTTGCAATTGTCATAAGTGGAAAGTGCCTTCCAACAATTAGCTCTTTGATGGATCGGGCGCTTCGGGATATTCATACCTGGGCATCAAATGTCGGATTGAAAGTCAACGCGGAGAAGACGGATATGGTCTTGTTTACAAAGAGGTACAAGGTCCAAAATTGGATCAGGCCTAAGTTAGGAAGGGAGGCCTTACAGAAGAAACCTTGCACAAAATATCTAGGAATCATCCTAGACAGTAAGCTGTCATGGAAGCTCAAGGTGGAGGAAAGGCTGAAGAAGGCTTCAACGGCACTTTATGCATGTAAAATAATGCTGGGATGTACGTGAGGCTTATCGCCCTATCTTTATCATTGGATTTTTACAGCGATTGTAAGCCTTATTCTATACTATGGGGTTCTTGTTTGGTGGAAAGCCACACAAAAAACAACCTACCTCAAAAAATTAGAGGGGTATGCAGACTATCAATGCTTAGCATTACGGGAGCTCTGAAAACAACCCCGACGGCTGCACTGTATGCCATTCTGCACATCCCACCTGTAGACCTGGTAGCAAAGAACAAAGCGTTAACGACCGCCACCAGCCTCGGTGCTTCGGGGCAGCTTGAGCGCCGACCATATGGCCACAGTAGTATAGCGTCATCAATCACAAGACGAACACACTACATGATTCCCTATCTGCGCTTTGAGGGAGATCTTAAGACCACAATAGAAGTGGATGGTTGGCGCAAGGGTGCGCAAATGGCGGACGAGGCGATACGTGTGTACACCGATGGTTCCAAAGTAGAGGAAGGGGTAGGGTCTGCGCTATACTGCGCTGATCTGGAAATAAACAGATCCTACAGGCTGCCGGATTACTGTAGCGTTTTCCAAGCGGAAATATTAGCCGTAACCAAAGCAGTAGAAACCCTGGAAGAGAATAGCTTAAGCTGCAACCGTGTTAACTTTATATTGACAGTCAAGCAGCAATTAAGGCAATATCTCGCATAGCACAGCATCTAAATGCGTGTTAGAGTGTAAGCAGTCCCTGGAAAGAATCGGGACAGGGAGAAGCATACATCTATATTGGGTCCCAGGGCATATGGGAATATATGGGAATGAAAAGGCGGATGAACTAGCTAAAAAGGGCGCATCACTTGAAGCTTGCTCCCGTAGAGGTCCCAATTAGACTGGGCGAGATTAAGCGAAGGCAAGAGGTGCACATGATCGACCAAGCAGGAAAGGTGTGGGTTCAAGCGCGGGGCTGTAAGTGTCGAAGATTATGTGTAGGTCTTACAACCTTAGACTAACAAAGTTGCTTCTATCATTAAAAAGAGAGACTGTAGACTCATGACGGGTATTCTGACTGGACACTGCCTTCTGGCGTCACATGCCTTTAAATTAGGCTTGGTCAGTGATAGCAGATGTAGGAAGTGCGGGTTGGAGGAGGAAACGATCGAGCACGTTCTGTGCTCGTGCCCTGCGCTTGCCAGGCTAAGACTCCAGATATTAGGAGTGATACAGCTGTCACAGCTAGAAGCAGCAAGTGGCTTAAGTCATAGGAAGCTTCTAGTATTTGCCAAGAGGACGGAGTTATTTTATAACATAGGTCCTGGTTTTTGATAGGGTTTTTCAGTTTGGTCGTTAAAACAAACTTCTGGTAACACTACGGATTCATTCAGTCTATGTGAGGTCCTCATGGACCGGCCAGTTCAACCTAACCTAACCTCCCAAATTGTGTCCCAAAGCACCTAAATTTGGCGATCACGTTACAGGCATTAAAAAGTTGATATTTTTCGCAAATTTTAAGTCTAGTATCAAAGGATTTGGAATTCATGACCTTGCTAGAAAATAAACTTGCAATATCCTAACATAAACTGCACCCTGTCAAAGCATGTCAAATGACAGAGAACTCTCCTCTCATAAATACCTTACGAGAGTTTAATTTGTTCTCAACTTCTTTCCATATATATTTTTCAATTGAAAAATCTTATTTAAATTAAAATTAAGTGAACTTTTAACCTATAAAATGTTTGTAAATATATTTGATTCGTTATGTAGTCTGTAAGAAACCTTTTATTTCACAGATTACAATATTTAAATGAAAAACTGAATCAAATTCTGCCTAGCACCTAGGCAGACTCCAATATTGAAAACTCCTCTTTTCCTGTTACATAAGATGATTCTAGATGCTTTTATCGCTGCCAGTGTGGACAGTTACATATACCTGCCTTGAAGTTGCTTGTTTAAGTAAATGTGAGCTCGTATTTTATCAATTCGGATTGAAGCATGCCTGATTGGGAGGAACCTACAAAAACAACTGAACACTTCGATAGACAACAACTTCAGCATTCACAAAGCACTAAAAAACTGACAAAGGCGGACAGTGGCTTCAACGCGAAAATAGGTATAGATGTAAGAACTGCAAAACCAATGTTTCCTCCCTTTTTTTTATTATCTAATGAACCATGTGCAGGAAAAATTTACAAAGTTTAGTCGTCCGCTGAACTTTTTAAAAATGTCTTTTAATTCTAGATGGGAGACCTCTTAGTTGTTTACATACTAAGTTTTGGTTAAATTGGCATATAAGCGGAAAGCACTTCCGCCATTTGGTTCCATCATTTTGAATTTCAAATTCGTGCGACCTCTTAAACCCACTTTTTGTACAAAATACTTAAAGCTTGGCATATATATTGAGTGTCTTCCGCTTCCTAGCACAACCAAAACGATTATGTGCGCTCTAGCATTAGGGTTGATGTATCTACAAACTGGATTTTCTACGAATGTAATTAAGAAAACCAGCTGTATATTTGAAACAAATTTTTAATACCGTTTTGTAATTGAAAAATACTTTGTTTGAAATTGATGGAATTAACAAGTATCTAAAATTATCTCCCTTATCTTATCTTATGTTTTTACATAACGTAAGAAACATAGAGGCCGAATGGAAATGGAGAATACGATTTCTAGGCGAAATCTTCAATAGTAGACAAATTAATTTAAATCAAAAAGACGAAATCTCACAAAAAAAAATATATCTAAAGCTATGTATTTTTGATAAACTCTAATCTATATGAAAAGTTTGAGATCGATTCTAAAGTAAGTGGACTCACTAAAAATTAAGAATTTCTCTAACGTATGAAAATGTTTCAATATTAACATAAAAAAATTCTAACCTCCTGGCAACATCCATAGCGGCAATGCAAGCTTTTCTGAGTTGAAAGCTATTCTAAGGGTTGTCATATTTTTGTTGGTGTAATCACTATCCTTCGAGTTTACATATTTTTGTGTAAAGTTTTAATTTAATTTGTGTAATTTTTTTTTAATTCATTACATATCGTTAGCTTAATTCAAAAATGTCCCAACTACCAAATTTGAAATTATACAGGAGCAGCACAAAGTATTTTATTTCAACATTCACTACGTTCAGAAATGGCTTTACAAAATGGCATAACTCCGTGGTGATTGGTTCGGACACTTTCAAATTTCTACTTAGGGTTCATTTTAATAAATCATCTCCAAATCTTCGATAAAAGCAGTTTCGAAAAAGATGTTTGTTCGGGTCTTTATAAATTAAGTAACGGTAAATGGAATGATTGAAAAAAACAATTAAAATAAATAAAAAAGAAAGTAAAAAAAATTTAGCTTGGCTATTTTATTTTGAAATTAAATTACTCTAAAAACTGACTCAAAATATTTCTACTTTGAAAGAAATTTCTCTGTTTTTATTTTTATTTTGAATGATTCAAGAACTTAATTAACACGCTTTTATTAGCTTGGCCTGTATCTATCTATGTATGCAACGGAATCTTTGAGCTTAATTTTCACCGGTTTCTAGAAGTCTGATTAATTTGAAACTTTCCATACGTATCAAGGACCGATGACAATGCATTAATGTGATGGTGTGGTGACATAAGGTCAACAGCCATAAGGTCAATGGCCTTATTACCACTTTGAATGGCCATAAGTTTGATTGAGCTTTGCACACGTATCAAGGCTCGATGACAATGCATTAATGTGATGGTGTGGTGACATAAGGTCAACGGCCATAAGGTCAATTGGCCTTATTACCACTTTGAATGGCCATAAGTTTGATTGAAACTTTGCACACGTATCAAGGCTCGATGACAATGCATTAATGTGATGGTGTGGTGACATAGGGTCAACGGCCATAAGGTCAATTGGCCTTATTACCACTTTGAATGGCCATAAGTTTATTGAAACTTGCACACGTATCACGGCTCGATGACAATGCATTAATGTGATGGTGGGGTGACATAACGCCAACGGCCATAAGGTAAATGGCCTTATTACCACTTTGAATGGCCATAGTTTGATTGAAACCTTGCAAACTACATGCTCAATAACAATGCAATAATGTAATGGTGGGGTGACATAAGGTAACGGACATAGGTCAATTGAACTTATGACAACGCATACTGGAGCCCTTTTTAACACGCTTTTATTAGCTTGGCCTATATCTATCTAGCTAGCGCTGTCGAGCAACAGGACCATCTGCATCGTGGCCCGTTCAAATTTCTCCACGTTGACCACCTTCCAGTTCTTGGTCGGTAGACCCGTGTTGTGCTCCTGGAGCAGCTGTAGGGTGTCAGCTGGGTCCGTTGGCATCACTGCAACCCAGGCTCTAGCTCTTGGTCGTGAGGGGATATCACGCGCCTCCACTACCTTGAGGCGCACGCCCCGATATACCACCCCTATCAGCGTGACGGCGGCCCTATAGAGGGTTTACCGACCTGGCGTCGTCCAGGAATTAGCTGACATTGCAGGAAGCACCCTGCATCGGTGCAATATGGCGGTGGACCAGGGTTGTCTTTCTTAACCTTAACGGCCATCGTAGCGAGCGCGGCCCGATCCACTTCCACTGTTGTTTCGGGATCCTGCCATCTTCACTGCTCTGTCTATAATGCCAAAGATCTGCCGACCCTGGCAATTTCGGCGAAAGACCGTGTCCCTGCGTCTTGGCCCTTTTCGGTGCCGTGGGGTTGGATTCATCATGGACCGCTGGCGTTTCGAGGTTTCATCACTCTCGACTAAAATTTAAAATTACTTGAACTAAAAAATTAAAAATAAATAATAATTTAAAAAAACTAAAAAACACGCTTTTATAGCTAACCGAACTAAAAAATAGAAAATAATTTTCAATTAAAAAGAGTTTATATAACAGTAGTAGAAGGTCAAACAATCATTTATAGTTAATCACCTCAAAATAAAATTATAATAAAATTTAAGTTATTAACAGAATAATTTAATTCAGATTAAAAAGCGTGGGGTGCATTTGACTACATTTCATATCTTTCCTCTCAGATAGTTGCCAATAGAATGATTGTAACATTCAATATCAAGCACCCCCGCTTCTTACTGTGAATTAAATTATTCTGTTAATAACTTAAATTTTATTATAATTTTATTTTGAGGTGATTAACTATAAATGATTGTTTGACCTTCTACTACTGTTATATAAACTCTTTTTAATTGAAAATTATTTTCTATTTTTTAGTTCGGTTAGCTATAAAAGCATGTTTTTTAGTTTTTTTAAACTATTATTTTTACAACACTTGTTAGGAGCCCTAAAAAATCTTCGCCTGAGTGCTGAAGCAGCGAGGCAGTCGAGCGAAACGTTTTATCATAACTAAAATCAAAGATGACACTAAAATAATTATTTGACGTTTCACAGTACTCAGAGAAAGTTTGCTTAAGTAAATGAGTTCGACTAACATTTGTTTTTTATGGGTGTATAACAAATTTGGCCCGTCTCTGCTTTATCCAGCAACTTCAGTGTTGCTCGAGTAGAGTTTTTCTCAGTTACTCGTGGTGTTTTTGTTCTCAAGACTGGCAATGCATAATAACAAAACTTTGTTATTAGCTCCAAGATCGCCGAGCACCCTGAAACATTCATCTTATAGCTTAGATGTAGTGATGCAAGAATGCAAGGGTCTCAATCCTGCTTGGGACATACACATCGCAAATAAACCTCTTTTTAGACATTCTATACTTCTCCAGCGGATTTGATTCGGTTTAATTGCAAAATAGTGCGGTAGCGTTGATTTCTTGATGTTCAGCCCAGCTCTAACATCATCAAATTTTGATCCCCGGAGAACGAAAGCAAGCTCTGAGTCCCCTATCCCCTTCATCTTTCTATGGTGCGCGGGATTTGTTGCATGCGCTTCGGCCTGTAATATTTATGCATACCTGGAGGTATATTTTTAAGTCACCTGCATTACCTTTTGTGTTTCCAGTAGAAGGTCATTTTTCCAAGGGACCACAAGATGCCTTTGCGAGCATCCCCTTGTGGCCACAACTGACTCAGATCTTCCTCTTGACGGAATTTTCTTCCATGGAATTGAGTGGGCAATTAGAAAGGAAAGTAAAGTCCCCTCTCGACCGACAAAATCACGCTCTACAGGTCGCTCGTCTTACGTGTCCTGATGTATGACTAGGAATCATGGATGGTGTCGAAAGATGAGATGGCTCTTGGGGTGTTCGAGAGAAAAGTTCTTCGGAAGATTTGTGGTTCTGTCCGTGATGTCGACGTTGAGTATCGTAGGAGGTAAAGTGATGAGCTATATGAGTTTTTACGCAGATGTGACGATAGTGCAGCGAATAACAACCTAAAGGCTTTGCAATCGATACCGTAGTTTGGAAACAAAGGAAGTGATAGAGCTCCACTGAATTGGAAGATACAGGTAGAGAACACTTGACCTCCCTTGGTGCTCTTAATTGCCGTCAGTTATTGCGAAACAGGAAAAGATTGCGTGACATGTTACGAAAGGGTCAAAATCGCTTAGGCGGTTAATTGCAAATTGATGATGACGACGGGCGCCATGGACAACGTTGGCAAAGCCCTGCTCCGAAAATATTTTTTTGGTGGGATTCCCAGGAAGTGTAGGTGATTTGTATAAGCTGGATAGGACTGAAGTTATAATAAGGATTCAACTGCTGCTGTAATAAGGATGTAACCCATCCGGTTCTGAAGATTTGAAAGGAGTGAAACACAAAGCGCACTTAAACTTGTTGGTAATTGCGAAGATTTTTTGCTCAAACTTGTGTCTAACAGTAATTTCGGGTCTGCTATAGAGGCGGCCGCAGCTCGGTCATTAATCAGGTTCGTGAAAGGGTTACCAACTACGACTTCATTCCAAGCAGAACAACAGCCCCCTGTGGTAGCTTCAATGTAGTCATTCTCTCTAGAGAGAACTGGAAAGAGGGATTAATCTAGGGCCTGTGTGTTTTCGATCACTACAGCCTTTTCTAAGCGGAAGTTTTCAGGATTAAAAACATAATTTAACATCTAGTTTTGTAGCCAATCGACCGTTAAAGCACTGTTCTTAGCTGTGGTGTGATCCTGCTGTGGTGAACTCGGAACTTTCCAGGCCGTAAGTGGGTGACATGCGATCTGCCGAAATTAATTTGTTTACTAATGCTCAGTTGTCAATGGTGTTCTGACTGACCACTGTCCAAAGAGAAGCCCTGCTTTACGCCTCAATATACTGAAATTTATTTTCTATTGCAGTTGCTTGGAGGCAAAATTACTATCTTAGCCCGATACAATTTTCAACTGTGATCGGCTTTTTCCATACCATCTATAAAAATAAAAGTTGTGTACTCTTCCCCTTTTATTTTGCGTGTCAAAAGAAGTTTTTTATGCATTCGAATGAAAAATTTCATTTTATTTCCCACAATTCAATTTCAACTACTGACGATTATTAAAAACAACTTTAACTTCCTGCATGGTCCCAGTCAGCTTCACCTTGAAAAAAAACGAAAAGGACAGTGAAGAAGCGGCTGGTTTGGTAGTTAACTGACGTTGGTCGTGCAAGTTGTGCAACTAATCCACAAAGCAAAATGAGCGCAGCTGAACAAAATTTTGATGTGATGTTGAACGGATATTACATAATACTGAGATATCAGAAATATCCTCATGACTTAAGAAATATTGCATTAAATAAATGTTAGAGTAGCGCAAAATTAAGGTAAATGATTATTTATTAAACTGAACCCATTGGAAGGCTTAATAGATTTCAGTGGTACCCGAGAAACTTCTAGCAAAAATATTTCAAAACTTTGCCAAATGAATCTCCTTACTTAGTTATTTATTTATATCTACTTCAACTTCTTCGAATGCACTTAATAATAAATGACGGCTGTGTAGAAATTGTTTTGCGTTGAGAATGTGCATTACAAAAGTGTACAAGGTCGAATGAGGTTAGAAAGTTTTGCTGTTATTGTAACCGATACTATTAAAGCAACCACTTAAATGTATGAAAGCAAATTTAAATATATTCATAAACATTTACTATAAAGAAACTTTCAAGTCAATGAGTTATCTTAAACAGCTCACGATGTGGAAAATGTGGTTTTTCGTTGGAAGCTTCAGTAGTCGCAGAAAAAATGTTAATATCATTCTACCATGCGATGTGTCTTCCTAAATATTGGTTGCTGTACCGAAGGTTTATCGCGAAAAAACTCTTGAACTGCATTGGTCCTACATTACTTTCTATTGGCCCATGCCAAGCGCTCGTTATCCAGATTTGTTGTGTCGAGCATTGTTCCTAAGCGCCAGACAATTTTCAATGCTGCACTGTAGTGTGGGAGGGTTCTTTTAATTCCTATGATCCGCAGCAGAAGCGTAATACATAAAGTATACAGTACAAGTGGGAATCGCACTTGCGCTTGGCGAGCAGCGCCCTTCATATCTCACTCTAAATTTTGTTATTTTGTTCATATTATCTCTTTCAATTAAACATGTTGAGATCTGCTAGAAGGTTACTTTTATAAGATATAAAAGCAATTAAGTAATTAAGTTGATCACACAATTAAATAAAATCGTTGAACACGCCAAGTTTCTATTGATAGTCATAAGTAAGACCAACTGAACCTTAATCAGGTTATGCTACGCCTTACATTTTTAGAAATTTCACGCGCCCAACGCTTTTATTTAATTATCTGATGAACGCCCTAGATTTATGACTTAAACAAATGTTTTTTAGTTATTTTATTTTCAAGTTTTTAATCTTAATTTCCTAATATTTCTCATTCTGTTTAGTTCATTTAGTGACTCATTATTACAAGGACTCTTTCTTGACAATTTGTTACAATCTAAGTCCTCGAACTCCAAAGTATTTTAATGTCATTTTTAGCGGACTTTATGTAATATTTGTTACAAATATGAGCCAAATCGGACCACAGATACGACTATTTTTAATATCTCGATTCTTGCCGCAACTAGCGGAATTTTTTTCACAAATCGATTTATATTTCTGTATGTAATATGTGTTCCAAATACGAGCTAATCGGAGCACAAATATGATTTTTTTGAAAACCTCGATACCTGCGCCACCTATCAGAATTTGTTTCTTATTATTGCATTGTCATCGGGTTCTGAACTATATTCCAAGTTTGAAGCTTGTAACTTATCGGGAAGTTACTTAAATTCGCGTCGGTCGACCGGCCGGCCGCTACACAGAGTCAAGCGAAATAAAACCGTTTAAAACAGTAATACCACTGTGCTTTTGAATACATAATAATTTCAACATCTTCAACAAAGGTGCACAAAACCCTGGGGGGTTGATCATATTGTGAGAAGTCTTCATAGTATATACTAATTGTCTTCATCGCAATATCGTTCACTGTTGGCTCCCTAATAAAAAATTGGAATATCCAGAAAATAGTTTCGCTGTTATGAAGAACTGCTGCCAATTATAGGAAAGAGTTTCGTTTTCGTTTTCGAGTTTGAAGGACATCAAAATTAAATTAAGAAAATCCACGAAAGCACTATTACTACCGACGGCGATTTTCCATACTCGACCGTCACCACCGTTTATTAAGCGCTGGTCCCCTATGCCGTATTTTCTATTTAAAATAGCGGTTCTGATAATATATTCAACTAATTAACATTTTGGAAATTTTTAGTTTTTCACATTGAATAAATCGCATAGTGTGCACTTTAATTTAGGCTTCTTGCTGCGAATGACTTAATGTGCGTGCGTGAGTGATTATCACGACATTATGGGAAAGCCATTATATTCCCATAAAAGGCACTAAATAAATATAAAACATACTTTATTGGAATGGCACGAACATGTTTGCGTCGATTGACATGGAAAAAGCAATTACTTCCGTACAATGTCAACACTGCAGCAGAGAGCACATCTGTTACAATAATATCAGGGAGGTGAACTGACAAACAATTTTCCTATTAAGGATGTCGGAAAAGTATCGATACTTTACACTCAATTGTGACTTGTATGCATTTTCTAAACTTTAGTAAAACTGCCGTAAAATGATGTGATCTCTGATTTAAATTTAACCTAAACTGATTTTCTTGTTCCAAAACTCGATGTAAATCTATGCAGACGAAAACAAAGATGCACGATGCATCAAATACAGCCCTAGTACGTATAAATTGTACAAAAACTACAAAGAAGTTTCTGCAAAAGAGCACCACCACAAACTGACTAGAGGTGGTAGATTGCCCAGGCTTTGGAGGACAGTGTGAATTGTGACGTTGTCGCAACATTTTTGCTAGTAACTATGACTGAACAGTGGAAAGAGAGTTATATGATCCAAACCACAAGTCAGAATTAGGCTAAGCAGTAATCAAAATCACAGCTTTTTTCACAGCAGAACTATCACCAGCGATCCCATGAATCAACGAATCCATCATTTGACTGGCTATATACTGCTGACTTCAGCAGTTAGATGCGACCTACAAAAAAACTTCACAGAAGCTAAATGCTCCCTAGTCGCAATAAAAAACCTGAGCTCATTTGTAGTTCTAATCGCAACTTATTGCTAATTGTTCACGTGACGAGAACTGTGATTGAATTTGTGAAGAGAAGAATATGCATTCATAGTTAGTCAGTCACGGCTACATCTTCATATCTGTCGCTGCGATTTACTGCAATATTTAAATCACTGTAACAAAATCACATATAAGTGAGCATTTGCCATTTCTACAAGAGACCGTTTGAATGAACATAAATATCGAGCAACAATAAATGCTAAAGACTGAAGATTAAATGTTAAAGGAGCGGAAGTGATGGCGACAAAGTAGATGAAGCGTGTTTTGTTTAAATAAATATTGATCTGCAATGTGAATACAAAAACTAGTAGCAACATCGAAACAGTGATAACAATAAACCTCAACAAATTCAAACGAAATTTATAGCTAACCCAAATATATTTACAAGACTTCATGCAGAAAAAAAACGCAAACGTGTGGAAGTAAAATATATAACTATATATAAATACTATAATTGAAAGTATATTTGCACTTGTGTATAAATGTCAGCAACCCAAAAAGCTCCAATCCGCGGAAACTGCTTGAAGCAAATAAAAATTGTGCAAAGCAAAAAAACAGTGCAAAATCGCGGCAAAGTATTTACCCAATGGCAGTGGCAATCTATTCATGTAATCTGGGATCTGGTTTAAAAATAAAACGTTTATTGAATAAAATACTCTAAACACACTTGCACAGATGTATGGACATATATTAGGATGGGTCATATTGTATGAAACAAAATTTTCAGATGTAGTTCTTAGATAGAAAGTCAGCGAGTATATATTACTTAATTTTGAAGAGCTACTATTTCTGAGAGAGCGAATTTTTGGAGTTGAAAGATATTCCCGGCCGTGTAATTTTGTCTTAGATGCAGAAATATAACCGTGAATCACAGCGACAACTTCGAATAAATCGCGTCGCCTTACTGGCCGTGATTTTTTCTGCGTCTCATTCAGAATCATATCGAACATGGAAATCAAACACTTAATCATTGTCACTGTGAATTCTCAGTCAAAGCGATATATACCCTTCAAAAACGCGAGTACTCCATAAATAATGTAAGGAATACTCCTTTGGGAGTATAGAAGTATTCCAAAACTATCTGTATTCATACAAAAAATGTGCTCCATTAACATTGCGATGCCCTAGAGAGGAGTAGATGATCCCACTCTCGCTTTGTTTGTGAGTATTTCATAGAGTACATACGTGAGAGTACTTTCCAAAGTACTTTCACTGTAGTACTCCATGGAGCACCCACAGAGGATCATATGCCAAAGTACTAAAGAGGAATTGTGTCGGAAACAATTATCGGAGTGATTTTAATTTAAAATGAAAGTAAATGAAGAGTGGCAATACAACTTTTATATATTTTACTATGAATATTCTTATGTTATTTAGCATTTGCGTGAATAAAGAAACTAATGTTTCTCTATACTATAGTATGTATAAATAAAACCAGTGCGCGGTTGCATTTTATCAGAGTTGCCATAGTAAAATTTTATTATAAGTTACTTGTATGCAATATTTTACTTTTGGCAACTCTGTTCGATCGTCATCGTGTCGTGATCACGGTCGTTAAAAACGAGCAATGATCGGCTGATGGTGGTCCGCAAACGCATTGCAAAGGAGTATTGTTGGAATACTCCAACATGAAGAAAATGGAACACTGCTATTGTTAGAGTAGAGCAATAAACTGCGACAATGTTAATACATATCGCTATCTACTTTTAGATGACGCAAAACCGTGACTTGCTGCTAGGCGTCACAAGAAATTGTGACTCCGCTATAAACAGCAATATGGTCTGTGTATGCCAACGCCTTCGTTCGCAGATTACTACGATTGCGGTTTTGCGATATCTAGCAATAGATCGAAAAAAATAACGAACTTAGTGACACATATTTTTGCATAGCAATTATTGGCCAGCGTGATCGTAGATCTACCTGACAACTTGCACATATGCATTTAATTATCAAAAAACTCCATTGATTACCTGTCATTTCATTATGACGAATCCTTATGAGGATATGGATACAAAAGCTCTCTACAACATGGGAATAAAGGTCGGACATATAAATGGTATCAAAGTCACGCCTATGACCCAAAATTGTCCAAGGTATTTCATTATGACGAATCCTTTTGAGAATATGGATACAAAAGCTCTTTACAACATGGGAATAAAGGTCGGACATATAAATGGTATCAAAGTCACGCCTATGACCCAAAATTGTCCAAGGTATGTTGGGTTAAGAGCTGTGGTGGCCGTGCTGTAGCTATATGGTGGTAAACCATACTGTTGCTATGTGAATCACTTTCATTTCACGATTGTTTTTCTCATTCGCTACGCTGATTAGTTTCTAGAAAGCATGTAATTTCAAGGACGTTGTCTGCCAATGCACCACCAATCCACAGAAGTATTTGGAAGATAAATATGGCCACCGATACTACGGAACTATGCCTCCGCGGTATAAGTTGCTTAGAATATTCTGGGAACTAGCACCGATAAAATTTGCGGAACGTACGGGAACAATATCTGGAAAATGACCATCGTCATAGATAATACCCCACAAAGCTTTCGGGAAGTTTCTTAATCGCTACAAAAAGGTGAGCGGACACGCTATGCAGCTTGTTTTCTTAGAGAGCGTCCATGGAAGAAAATCACTCCATAAAAATTGGCCCATTCTCATATACATAAAAACATACCAATAAGAAATATTTGTATGTTAAGTTCATTGAAGGGGTTTTCACGGCTACTTCTTGGCATTGTGCACAAAGACAAAGCGGATTCAGCACACTGTGGAAATTGTTTAGAAATTTAGTTATGAAGTTCCGTCCTATAACTGAAGGATGATTTATTAGGAAAAAATGGTAAGATAAAACTACCGTTTGCCAAACTTTTGTATTCGAACTAAATTAAATGGGTGGTAGGTCTAATCTTAAATTCACCAAGCTGTCTGTATAAAAGCAAGGTGAGCGGAGATATGTGACGAGCAAGCTAATCAAGATGCACAACGCATTGAAAGTACCTGCAACAAATACACATTTAACTGGAAGAAGGTTAAGTGAGGATTAACAAGCTTTAAACCTTTTAAGGCTGCTGGACATCTATTAACTCTTTACAGATAATAGGCTCTTAACGTGCGGGTGAGAGTGTGGTAGATATTTCGATTCCTAAGACTGGGAGAGACTCTCATAACGAGACACTACCCCAGAACCTGGAGAGGTTAGGTAAGGTTGAACTGGACGGTCAATAAAGACCACCAATAAGAACCCAAATCAGGTGCAAGGACTTATGTTATAGAATAACTCTGTCCTCTTGGCAAAACCTAGACGTTTTTTAGGACCCAGCTTAATTGCTGCCTTGGAGTCTTGACTTGGCGACCGCAAGCCATGCTCAGCAGTTTCTTCCTGCAGCTCGCTCTAATCATGTGATGCCAAAAAGCAGTGGCCAATTAGTTTGCCCATCGTGAGCATTAAGTTTTGACCCTTTAGAGTTATGGATATTTTCTGAATTAATCTAACGTCGTAGGATTTGCAAATGATCTTAAAAATTTTGCAGTCGCGCGCTTCTGTGCCCGCCTTTCCTGCAACTCCTGTCCACTTTTGATTTATCTCAAACGGAGAGAATAATTAGCAATATTCTCACTACCAATATTGATAACATCCTTATTTCTGGCTTTTAACATGCATACATTAATGGTCAATCTACGGATATAGAATAATTCATAGATATTTAGTGCAAGGTTTCTCCAGCAGCGTCATCATCTCCTTGCTTGGGCCTGGTCCAATTTGGGACCTTGTACCTCATAGTTAACAAGACTCTTTTCGATCTTCTCCGCTTTGGTGGTCTACCCGACATTATATGCCCAAGTATGTATATCATGAAGCCACCGATCCATCAACAAGCTAAATATTGGAAGGCACGGATATGGAAGCCGTAAGTATAATGGGTCTCTCATTGAACCCACTGAATTGTTGTTTGCTGACCAGCCTAAGACTTGATAATAACTCACCCTGTGGCGTGCTCCTGTCCATTGATTACGTGGACCCATACGATTAAACATGCAGCCGATCCATCTGGTTATGGCGGGATTAATGTACTTTAATGTAATTAAGACCATCCATGATCGCCCGTTTAGATACATTGTTGCAAACGCCGGCAATTTCTAAGGAGGCTTTTTAGGCCACCCTAAGCAGAGCCAGATCTACCAACTTGACTTTGATGTACCCATGTTTTGTTGTGGATAATAATCGGAAACCGAGATAAAATTTTAAATTTTCTGGAACATTTGTGATAAAACCGTTTGCACCCTAAATTCTACCTCCATGATTTTTTGCCATATGCTCATAAATTGTCTGTGACAACACAGGACGACACGCGAGTGGAGTAAATTTCCAACAAGACAAGCAGTCACAACTATAAATGGATGGCGAAATGAATGAATGACTGCGTTATCGGAAGAAAATTCGTCACATTTTGTAACATAAATATAAATAGTTACATATAGTTATATGTGCGTACAAAACGTTTATGGTGTACAAGTCAGAGAAAAGCAAAAATCGAACACAACAACGTTCGATTACATTCGGCAACATGATCGTGTTCAATGATCCAACTTGGTTAAACGAACATAGAGCCTCCTGCGATTTACAACAAGATTGACTGAATTTTGTGTGTGTTAGTGCAGTCGGGTGGCTTCGTGACACACGTATTTGTTGTCGGCTACACGTTGATGAAAATCCAAAATTTTTGATTTTTTCATTTGACGCTAGCTTATTTGATAGTCGCGGATTGTGATTGACAAAACAGCAGTTTTGTATTTAGTTTGTGCCGACATTCAAAATGAACAAGTGCGCGGAAGAACAGCAATTCATATTAAAATTTATTGAAAATTATCAATGTTTACCAGCTTTATGGAATGTAAAGCTTTTATTATTATTTAATAAAATTTTTATTAATTTTTTTATTATTTAATAAAACTGTTTTAGTTGCAAGTAAAAAAAGTCATCATCCGATGACGATATATTCACGACCGAACGCTACGGTTTCTCAATGCAAATGTTGATTGATGGCTTTTTATTTGATAGTCACGGGGCAAGCGTCACATACAAAAATTCAGTCAATCTGGTTGTAAATCGCAGAAGGTTCATAGTCGACATTAATTTAAAATCAACCAATCTTGGTTGCGTGAATATAATCAATTCAGGCGTTTGCTCGTTTGCTTCAACAGCGATTACATTCATCGGAATGAAAAGGCAAATATGAAAACTCCATGCGTCTGAATATTTGCATGATTCTTCTGCCCTTGCGTCACGGCGTCAAGCTACATATAAAGATACATATAAACATTGCTTATGATTCTGTTTGTTTGCCGAACTAAACGATACAAATTCTCGTGCTTTGATTTTATTCTCCGCTTGCCTTCGTTTGATCAATACAATCGTACGCAAAACCTGTTCGGTCATTCGATCGCAATCATGCTAGCGGAGTCTAGTAAAGACAGATGCTGAGTTTATTCGCATGATTGAATGTGAATGCAAGTTTTAGTGTATGATTAAATCAAGAAAATTGTGATTTTTGCAGTTCTCTGGTACAAATATGGTGTCTGTACATTCATTATATGAAATTATTGTTGCGTGTATTTAATGGCTGTCACAGTGACAGACTGGCCGTTACAGTTAAATATGTTTGGTATGTTAAGCGTTTGACATGTTCTTGTCCCAAGTGTAACGAATATTCATACTCATGCTTTTGTGTGCCAGCATATATGTGCATATGTATGTGTGCTTTCGCGTGCACAATGCTGCAATTTATGCTACTCGGCCAACAGGAAGCATGAACGCATATTCGTTGCCCTGATGAAGCTAGGAGAGTGAGAAAAAAGAAAACACATTTGTATAGGTAAATACAGGTCAAACAATATAAACGAAAATTGATTATATAACATACTATAATATAGTACAGGATAATTTGCATACAACTGGGAGGCTAGGGTCTCGAGATATAGCCCAAAACATGGACCCGGGTACCCGTAGAATGTGTTTATACAATATGGATATCAAATGAAAGCTATTGATGAGTGCTATAGTACAGGATAATTTTCATACAACTGGGAGGATAGGGTCTCGAGATATAGCCCAAAACGTGGACCCGGATACACCTAGAATGTGTTTTTACATTATGGGTATCAAATTGAAGCTGCTGATGTATGCTTTAGTTCAGAGTAAATTTTACACCGCTGGTCACTACGGTCTCGAGATATAGGCCAAAACATGGACCCGGATATACCTAGAATGTGTTTTATATTATGGGTATCAAATTGATGCTGTTGATGTGTGCTATAATACAGAGTAAGTTTTACACCGCTGAGTGACTAGGGTCTCGAAATATAGGCCAAAACATGGACCCGGATACCGCTAGAATGTGTGTGTATTATGGATATCAAATGAAAGCTGTTGCTGAGAGCTCTCTATACGATAAAATCCATGTAATATCCCTGCAAAAAATGCTACTAGTCTAGGATCAATACGGATGAGTCTCAAAGGAGTATGCGACTATAGTCAGTTCTGAGCTCTTTATATGGGTTGGAGAGGTCGCTCTTCTTTGAGCATGTCTTATGGAGAGACCAGTTGCACCTGTTTATGCCTGAACGGGTAGTGACGGACTGGTCCTCTTTATACCTCTACGGGTAGTGTCGGACAAATAATTTTTGTGTTGTTCTTCACTACCCCTTTGTACCCCTTTGGGTACTGTTCGACACGCCCTCTAATACAATATTCTTAATTTTTTTTTGTATCGGTGTTGTAGAATAATAAAAACAAAACAAACATTACGATAATGGAATATATGGTCCTAGTATTTTAGGTTCGGTATAGACCTCGGCATTTTTGTTAAATAATATTGACTAACACACACATCACATTTAATCTTTTTGTTTTATTAATTTCATTGCTGTTTGTTTTTTATTGATTTTTTCAATTGGTAACATAAATTTCAAGCTGACTAATGGCAAATATACCCGAAAGGGACTACAGGGGATCAGTTATACCCCAAGGTGGACAAAAGAGATCAATCGCAGACCGATCTCTTTAGGGATTTATCGCACGATTTTTTGCAGGGATATCTTCATATAATGCCTGTGGTGAAATTACAGTCCTGTAGTTAGACATTTTCCATAACGCGGAAAATTCAACTCACGGAAATCCATAGCGCAGACAATCCGTTCACGGGATGCGTTGCCTCCAGTATAATAGATGCACGTGTGATTCTGGAACCTAACATAGACACAGATCACCATCTTCTCGCATTCAAAATACTTGCCCGCCTCTGCGCGACTAAAAGCATGAAACAAAAAACACAGGAAAAATTAGACGCTAAAAAGCTGCCATCGCAACAGACTGCAAATGATTTCGCAACTGGACTCTTGCAACTGCTCTTTGAGGGCACAAGTTAACCCGACGGAATGCAGGAGCAGTGGGAGGTCATCTCCAAAGCAGTTCTTACCACCGCCGAGGAAAAAACTGATTACCGACGACCACGGAAAAGCAACTGTAGCGATGATGAATTTCGCGTTACAACCAAAAGAAAGGACGCTACCACGGTAAAAGTGAGAAGAAAAAAGTAGAGATAGAAAGACGTGATCGCGAGGAGCTTAAGCTTCTAGATACGCCCACTATTTTTACAAAAACAAATTTTTCGACAGACATTAGGTTTTAAGCCCTGTAAAAACGAGAACGTTAACCTGGTAGCCGATGTCCTGAGAAAGCTTAGATAATGGAGGGATACTTCTCTGTGCCCCTTTAATAAAGAAAGCGATGAAACATCCAGAAAAACTGATGAACCCGAGCCCGTATCTGATGTTTATGGAATTAAAGTGCCTCCAAGCAGGTTGGCAGGTTTCAAAACAACAAAAAGCATATCTTTAACACACCATAATATACGAATTATGTACTGTTTAAAGAATAAAAATATGCAAATGAAGGCAATTTACAACAACTAAGGGATGATCAGGCACATCATGCGTTTGTAACACTTAATCGAAACAGCTGTCGCCTTGCCCGTCCTGCTGTCACGTTGTTTACAATTTTTCCCAAGTTATTAGTATACACTTTTATATAATTCTCGAAATGTCGAGATATACGTTACAAGAAACGGAAATGGAACCATACTAATGGCACCGCGATGCTTAATTGTTTACTGTGCCGATCCAGTAATAACAGAATCGTTCAAACTGGCAGTGTGTTCAGTCGGAAGTGGAATCCGTGACCAGTTGCGTAAACTTTGTATTGAAAACCAAGCGTTCGTTGGGGCAATAATCGCGCGTAGCACAATAACTATAATGTGTTAGTGTGCGAATAAGCATTTGAAAGAATTGGTACGGGGAGAAGCTTACAATTATTATCTGTTCATATGGGTATTTGTACATAAGAGACGCTGGATGAACTGCTTATGACCAACCAGTAGAATATTTTCTTTCTTTCACATCAAAACAATTTTTCTGGTTTAGAAGCCGCCTCGGTAACTTATAGTTTATTCCAAGAGGATGTAGTTATTTCATAACATTGTTCATGGTTCTTGAGGGGATTTTTAAGTTCACCGAATTAGCTTCTGATAACTCTATTTACATATTAAGTCAATGCGAACCCCTTAAATGAGCGACTAGTTCCATTTAACCTATCTTCGGCTAGTCTGCAAGCCTGAAAATTCAAACTATGGCACTTCTTAAACTTCAGCACATATTTATCTAAAGCAAATTGGATTTACTTGTGAAGCCATCTTTTTCATTTGGCAAAAACACATATGAATGTTCGCAGTCAGTACGACGGTTTTCTAACGTATAATATGATATTCATTCGCTGTTGTTGTTGTTGTTGTTGCGATAAGATTGCTCACCGAAGGCTTTGGGGAGTGTTATCGATGTGATGGTCCTTTGCCAGATACATATCCGGTAGGCTCCGGTACCACAGCACCATTGAGGTGCTAGCCCGACCATCTCGGGAACGATTTACATGGCCACATTAAACCTTCAGGCCATCCCTCCCTCCCCACACCCAAGTTCCATGAGGAGCTTGGGGTTGCCAGAGCCTCGTCTGTTAGTGAAAAAGGATTCGCCGCGAATAGGTGAGGTTGACAATTGGGTTTGGAGAATCTGTATATTGCGCTGGCAACCTGAAGGGTTGCGCTACACAGCTCCCTGAATTTGGTATTTTAGTTGCCTCTTACGACAGGCATACCTACCGCGGGTATATTCTGTAATTAAAATTTGGTGCATGAACAAATGTCAGCCCAAGGGTGGTATTCATCTAATAGAGGTATCCGTTAACAGGGACTCGTCTGTGCTATGGTATAAATATTAAAACACTGTAGCGAATTTCAGGAATTTTGATTTTCTTGCTTCTTCTGTTATGATCGATTCGCTGAATTGTCGTATAAAGAACTCAACTATAGTTACATATACTAAATAGCAAAAGTTCTTATTTACTACACTAATTTGGTAGTAGTACTTTCACAATTACTCGCGTCTTTCACTTAGAGCGTATTAAAATCAAACTGAGTGATTATTCCTGAGCTTGCGCTGCTTCTATACTCACAAACATCAAGGGTCGAATGATAAACAGTTCTACCAAGAGTTCGAATAATTCCTGCACGGCTTATAGACAATTTAAAAAAATGTCAAAGTCAATTTCGTTACGAACTCCATTCCTCCTACTCTACAAATGTAAATTCACTCTTAGAAAGTTACAAATATTCAACAAATTTGACTTCAGTACTTGTTAGTTTTCGACGGCAATGATTCATACTCCTGTGTATGTTTGTGATGTGAAGCTTTTAAAATGTCAGTTGGCATTAATCTTCCTTGAATCGAAAAATGATTTATGCCAAGACGCGTTTTCCATTTACTGTCTACCATTCGCATTCTCCCTTCAAACAGCTACATATTTATGTACATAGAAGACGCACTAAGATTAGCATATGAGCTAAGCAAAATGCCAAGACTTATTTAGTATAGATTTACATAGTAAAAAGAAATAAACGGATACACATACAAACATATATGAAATGTCTGCGCATAGCATTGCATTGCATTCAACAGCAAAGTGCCAAATGTTGACCGCAGACTTCAAGCCAGGACAGTGCCACCTTTGAACCCATTCACATAATCTCGCCACCATTACTGTTGCTTAGCACAAATTACATTAACGTAACACAATATGGAAAGGTTCGCGCGTGTTGATATTTCTGTGAATTACAACTTGACGAAGGCGGTAAAGTGGTGATGCTCAACAAATTTAACTAACAATAACCCCAGCTGGTTAAAGAGCTTAGAGTATGCCCAGTGGACTTTAGCTTTGGTATGTCTTTGCACATATTTCTCTCTACTGTGAACTGTGAACAAAATGGGGTTCCGAGATGAGGCGTCATGAAGGCCTGAATAAGCACGCCATGTATAATATATGCTTTTGTTAGATAATATACTCTAAACTACGAAATACATGCTAACACATACATATGCACACTTATTTTATTTGTAATTGTATTGGTTATTATGCAAATGCACTTTGCTTACACCTCTATAATACAATTTAGACAACTACGAATATTTCAATAGCAAATATTTCTGTGGCAATTTGAAAAAAATCCTAATTCGAGTTATGATAAAAGTGATATTCTGGCTTCATAACAGAAATACGACACAGATCTCCCTGTGTTACTTACTCATAACGCTAGCGCCAAATGGCTGCTTCAAAATATAGGAAGTTACAATGGTGAGTTTTGGAGGACAGGGCTAAGAAGGCTTGTGGGTGCATGTCCTGTAGGATATCGTGGTCAAGCCAGTTCTGCTCTTAATGTTCTGGTGTTGTTGGTGGTGATGAAAAGCACTAGGAACCTATTTCACGGTAAAAAGTTTGGATGCAGTGCAGCGATTTACGATGGTTGGAATAAGAGTAGCAGTAAATGAAATACCGAAGCTGTACCCTTTAAACATCGTGGGCAATGTCGGAAGCCCATGCGGCGTGCGATATCAGATCATGAATCACGGACACTACAGCATTCTTATCAATTTCGACTTCATCCCGTAATTTTTGTAAGCGGTGTTAAAATACAAGACCATAAGCAGGTAAACAGGCTCCCCTGAATATCTGAAAAATTTTTTTATTGGCAAAGGTTCTTAATGAAAGGTCTAAGGAATTTATTCTTAAATATGGCACTGTCTATCCTACTCATTAATCGTACGCACATGCCAACAAGGACGACCAAAAGCCAAAATTTGTCCAATCACAACCTTCCTTGTATAGTAAATACAATCAAAGACGCAGTGAAAAAAGTTCCACAAATGTAAAACTTCCAGTACGCCAATTCGTGTTTGCATATCAAATAATATATGAATACAAATGTGAATTTATATGGACATTTCTAGAAATTGTATTTACATTAGGGTGCTCCTTATAAATGAAATAAACGATTTTTCAGTCTCCCCCTGCAGAAGGTAACAACTAAGTAAACAAATTTACAAATAAATTTGTATGCCGATTGGAGAGGCAAAAGGGGTGTAGCACAGTAGTTAAAGTTAATTTTGCTCTATCGTGACTAATAAAAATTCAGTAATAATAGAATATTTTGATTTTTGATAACCAAATTTGATACTACTGATATAGTTTACAATTATTTATTTATTTATTTTATTTATTTATTTATTTATTTAGTGTTTGTACCAGGAAGACTTGCGTCTTTTAGGCAGTACATCAATCCGATTAAGTAATTATACATACCTAAATGTTACAAAATGAAATTTACTTGTTCATCTAAAGATATAACAAAGCATATATAAAAAACAGAAAAGTTAAATACATACAAATTTTCAATAGTATATATTATCAAACATTCACTTAAAACTTTAAAGATTTAGAGTAACTTAAGAGTTAAGAAAAGAAAATGCTGCTAGTTTTTAATAGTTTTTGTTTTGGAGGGAAGTGAGTTCCATAGACAGATTGTACTGACAAAGAACAGTCTTGAGGATGTTGTATATTTAAACTTAGGGACCAATAGATTTAGGTTCCGAGTGGACTGACACAAATTTAGTTTTTCAAATAAGTAAGAGGGATTTTTGGAATGAAGTAGCTTATGCAAGAAGCATAGATTTCTAAGTTTTAAGAAGTTATTAACATTACTTCCGAGAATTTGTACGGCATATGAAGAGATATGATCAAATTTCTTTTTAGAAAAAACGAAACGGGCAGCATTGTTTAAAACAAGCTGCAATTTATTATTTGAAGACGAATCAAGATTACCGTATATAAGTTCCCCATAAGAAATTTGAGGAATTATAAGAGATTTGAACAGCTTCATTTTTGTTTCACGTGGTAGTAAATAGGCAGTTCTGTACAAATTTCGAAGGGTATTATATATTTTACCGACCATAAGGTTAACATGGTCCACACAAGTTAATTTAGAGTTAATTCTGAAGCCTAAATTGGTGACCACGTCATGGAATAATATTTTGTCTTCATTAAGTATAACTTCAGGAAGGCTGTTCAAGTCACATGTTGCGCTTGATATTGCTAACGCCTTAGATTTCGTTGCATTCATATATAACTTATTTCTGTGAGCCCAATTTCCTATGCGTGATAAGTCTTCATTCAGCCTGACGAACAAGTCTTCGGTAAGCCCAATAGGGCGTGACAAGTAAATTTGTGTGTCGTCCGCGTAGAGATGTATTTTGGCATTTTGGCAACAAGGAACTATGTCGTTAATAAAAAGTGTAAACAATATTGGACCCAAAATAGATCCTTGTGGGACACCAGATGTTATAAGCTTTAAGTTTGAGACATTATCACCGCATTGAACTTGCTGAAATCGAGCTGTGAGGTAGTTTTGGATTAGCTTTATAGCATAAGAGCTGAAGTTATAGTTTATTTCCAGCTTATGAAGAAGTATTCTGAAGTCAACTGTGTCAAAAGCTCGTGAGAAATCTAAAAGTACAAGTACTGTAAGCTCATTACGGTCATAGGCAGGGCGTATGTCTTCAAGAATCTTAAGCATGGCAGTAGCGCAACCATGTCCTCTCCTGAATCCCGACTGGTCCTCAGATAGTAAGTCATTCTTATATATATATAATCAATTATCTGCTTAGCTAATAGCTTCTCATAAACCTTAGACAAGGCTGGCAACAGGCTAATTGGTCTAAATTCTTTGGAAGAACATGGAGACTTAACTTTAGGAATAGGGATAACATTAGCTATTTTCCATTGACTTGGAAACCCACTGGACATAATTGAAAAGTTAAAAATATGTGTTAGTGAAGCTGTAACAAATGGAAGTATAAGTTTAATAAATCGTATACTGATGCCATCAACTCCAACGGCGTTAGACTTAACGTCAAATATAGCATCCAAGACATCACTTTCGGTTACAACTGAGAAGTCAAAAACATCAACATCAATATTTGTTCTTCTGCCTATACTACCCATCTTACTGTGTTCATAACTGGTGTTATGATCATCATTATAATTTACACTGTTATCGCTTATATTACCATTCAGGAAGTGTGAGTTCATGACATTAGGGTCAAATTTGCATTGAATATTATCTTTTTTGGCTACTCCAACAGTGCGAAGATTCTTCCATAGCATTTTTGGAGGCAAATTTGCATTAAATTTACTATTCAAATATGCCACCTTAGCATTCCGGATACATAAGGTAGCTTGATTGCGCAAAAGACGATAGGCTTCCCATTTGTTTTCATATGGAAATTGCTTCCATTCTCTGTAAGCTTTCTCACGTTTTCTTAAAAGCTTCAGAATTTCATTTGAGAACCATGGTTTTTTATGACCTTGGATTTTAACGGTTTTTAGAGGAACATATCTATTAAAAAGGTGATTGACAAGGCTATTAAAATATTCCAACTTTTCGTCTAACTTAGAAAAGGAAAAGCATCCATTCCAGTCAAGAAAGGCAGCCTCATTACTTAGCTTATCTAGGTTTACAGCATTATAGTTCCTATAGGTCAATTCAAAGTCGGGCTCTTTTACGTTGAATTTCAGATCATACGATAAAAATAACATTTCGTGGTCAGAAATAACATCCATGGGGAATTGGTCAATATGATTTATGTTATTGGCATCGTTAACACATATTAAATCGAGTAAACTTGCCTTGCTATTTGGTGAAAAACGGGTCGCGAATGTGTTCACAATGCACAGATCATTTGCCTGAAAGTTACTTAAAAGGTTTTTACTGCGGGAATCATTATTAAGGATATCAATATTAAAGTCACCGCAGATGATGACATGTTCATAATTTATTGCATATTCAGAGAGTTTTAATAAATAAGCATGTTAAGTCATTTGACCTATTGGGGTTGTATACACAAGCCACAAAACACTTAGTCCGAGCATCGCCTATTTCAATAAATATACTTTCTACCTCACTGGTATGGTCTGAGCGATAAATTACTTTTGGATTCAAAAATTGTTTGCAGTATATAGCAACTCCACCACCACGGATGTTATTTTTCCTGTCATTTCTCAGCAATACATATTTATCTAATGAATAAGAATGGTCTTCAACGCCAGATTTGAACCACGTTTCGGTAATACAAATTAAGTCAATGTTTAGATCAGCAAATACATATGAAAAGTAGTCTAATTTATGAACCGTAAGACTGCGAGTATTTAAATGACACACATTGAATGTTGGATGTTTTTTACAATTACAAATTACAGAAATAAATTTTGGGTCCGATAGGAAAGGTTAAGGTTGTACATGAATCCAAGTCCAGATTACCATGAAAATACTAAATACTTTAGAAAATTTACTTTAACCACTGTGCGACGCCCTTTAACCGTCTTTAATCGGGACTAAACTTTATACGAAGTATTTGTTAAGTGTTACATAAAATCAGAAGGGCGAAATTTTAAAAAATATTCTAGTTGATTTGTAGGGACCACCTTCATGTACACATCTACTGTGTACCTATGTGCGTACATCAGATATTCAACAGCGCCATAAATTACCTGCCAAAAATTTTAGCTTCTTGTTGGATATGTTGATGTTTGAAGGATTACCTAGCTGTCCGACCGTCTGTATAAAATTTGAAAGCTGGGATAACTGACTTGATCAGTTGAGCATCGCTTTGTGGTCATTTGGAATTGGAATGTAGTTTCTTTAAATATATGTATGTATGCACTTTTCAGGAATGAATTTTTAATGCTAATGAAGGTCAAACTTTGCAATTTTTAAATACAAGCCGAAAATATTAAGAGTTAATTTTTTACAATCTGTCTTATTTGGAAGAGACAATTTAGATACCCAAATGATTGAAGGAGTTGTGCTGGCGCAACCCTTTCAGGGCGTTGCCAGCGCGATTTATAGCTTCTCCAACCCAATTGTCAACTTCGGCTCCAAGTGGCGAATCCAGTTTTTTTAGCAGCCGAAGCTCTGGCGACCCTTAGCTCTTCATGAAACTAGGGGTGAGATGGCCTGTTTAATGTGGTCATATTAAATCCTTCTCGAGACTGTCGGGCCTGTACCTTAATAGTGCCCTGTTACCGGAACGTCCCGGCAAGCGACAATCAACATCGATAACAGTCCTCAACACCTTTGGAGAGTGTCTTTATCGCTACAACAACAACAGTACAACATAAAGCAGTACTACCATAAACCTGTCTGTCTGCTGCCAATAGGTCTGAGAAATAATGCACTGGTGACAATTGCCACCATCAATGAAGTCGCATTCTAAAAGTAGCCAGATCTAGAAATGTCTTATGGTACAACTCAACGATATTCGCCTGGATCCTTCCTTTCCGTTATCTCGATTCATTGCAGTAAAAAATAGGATTCTTCAAGCAAAAGATTGCTGGAAATTTGGAATAAGAAGTCGGGCGATTTATTTCCCAAATATTTTTCCCACGGTGCTTTCTAATATATTTTCTTTCAAAAAACCCGGAAAATGCTGGTAGAGTGAGAATATCTTTGAAATAAGATTTTCTTTAGTTGCTTAGAACCATCTTAAATGGCTTTTTCCTAAATGGCCATAAGTAAAGTCAAATTTAAAACAGACATAAAGTAAATTAATCTTTTGGCAATCCGAAGTGACCATAAGGCCGATTGAACTTATGGCCTTTTGAAGACGACATAATGTTAATTGATCTTAAATCTGTTGACCTTTTGTCAACCCACCGTTCAAATCGAATTCCCTTATCTCAATTTTATTTAATATTATCCTATTATTATAGATATTTTGCGTAATATTATATTAGAGGAATTTCCTCTAGTGATTTCGCCGCTTGCAAATTTTAATTGCTTGGCGAATCATTAATTTCTGCTTTCACGCAAAACGAAATAATATTCCATGATTACTGTATTTATGCGTTCTTCTCTTATTATTATTTAAATTTTTTGTTAATCAATTTATCAAAATGATTGGCTAAAATTATTATTAATGCGATTCCTAAGTTTGAGTAAAATACGTGAACTCATTGTATAATTTTCACTGCGTTAAATTAAATGAATAATAAGGATGGACAAATAATGAACCCATTTGTTTAATCTAGCATAACAACTGGATGATTAGATTTAGCAAAGGCGGCAATGCAAATTTGATTTGCAATACTTCGCCCATTACATACATTTGTTTGACCTTATCAGCCCCTTGTGATGTACGTCGATAGGGAGCACATTTTTTATTTGGACTTTCCTTTTATATCTAATATTTCTACTATGGAAAATACGCTTGTCATCGCCCTGATGAATGACAAGAATCTGAAATGAGACCTTTGAGCACCGATATCGCAAAAAAGTTGTATGAAACTCAAAAAAATGTATTTAAATGTTTTTGCTTCTTTTGCTTACAAAAATAAAATAAATTCAAATAAAAGAAGTAAAATAAAATCTAAACAAAATAAAATCAAATTAAATTAAATTTAACTAAATTAAATAAAATAAAATAAAATTAAATTAAATAAAATTAAGTTAAATTAAATTAAACTAAATAAAATAAAACAAAATAAAATAAAATAAAATGAAATTAAATAGAATCAAAATAAAATAAAATAAAATAAAATGAAATAAAATAGAATCAAAATAAAATAAAATAAAATAAAGTAAATTAAAAAATAAAGTAAAATTAAATTAAATTAAGTTAAACTAAATTAAAGTAAATTAAGTTAAACTAAATAAAATAAAATAAAATAAAATAAAATAAACTAAACTAAAATAAAATAATCATCAACAGGCGTGGTACCCGAAACCATTATGTCGACACTGGAAAAACTACAATTAGAAGATGAGCTTCTACCTTTTCAAAAGGCAGCAATTCTATCAACAACATAATTGTTCGTTCGTTTTTAGACAATGACATGTAATTTACAGATTATTATGAATGTACCTATATTTAGTATAAATAGCTTTATATTGTCTTGTTGTATATAACCGATATATAATGTATAGCCCAAAGTGGAGCTCAAGGGGGAAATAAAATAAAATAAAATAAATTAAATTAAATTAAATTAAATTAAATAATATTAAATCAAATAAAATAAAATCAAATAAAATGAAATAAAATAAAATAAAATAAAAAAAATAAAATAAAACAAATAAAAAAAATAAAATTAAATAAATAAAGTAAAATAAAATAAAATAAAATAAAATGAAATAAAATGAAAATAAAATAAAATAAAACAAATAGAAATAAAATAAAATAAATAAAATAAAAAAAAATAAAAAATAAAATAAAATAAAATGAAATAAAATAAAATGAAATAAAATAAATAAATCAAAATAAAATAAAATAAAATAAAGTAAAATAAAATAAAATAAAATAAAATAAAATAAAATAAAATAAATTAAATTAAATAAATTAAATAAATAAAATAAAATTAAATATAAATTAAATTAAATAAATAAAATAAACAAAATAAATAAAATAAAATGAAATAAATATAATAAATAAAATAAAATAAAATAAAATAAAATAAAATAAATTAAAATAAATAAATTAAATTAAATTAAATAAGTTAAACTAAATTAAATTAAATTAAGTAAACTAAATAAAATAAAATAAAATAAAATAAAATAAATAAAAAAATAAAATAAAACAAAATAAAAAAATAAAATGAAATGAAATAAAGTAAAATAAAATAAAATAAAATAAAATGAAATAAAATAAAATAAATAAAATAAAATAAAATAAAATAAAATAAAATAAATAAAATAAGGCAAAATAAAATGAGATGAAATAAAATAAAGTAAAATAAAAAAGAATAAAATAATGAAAAATCTAATAGAATACAACATAAGAAATTGATATAAAATAAAATAATTAAAAAAATTTAAAAAATTATATTTTAAAATAAAATTTAAAAAAAATAACATAAAACAAAATTAAATTAAATAGAGCAAAATGGGAAAAAGGGAATAGTGTGAAATAAGAAAAAAAGTTGTATTAGTCTAGTGAAAGAAAACCGGACACTGACTCTGAATGCATTTTGATCTTGTATAAACCTCTTAGAAACTCTTCATCAGTGATTTCAAAGAGCCAGCTGAAAACCCGTCGTCAGACTGAATAACTACATATTATGATTCTTCTAATAACAAAGTCTTTGAAAGTAATTTGCAATGGAGCATTTATCATATATCACCTTTAAGCAGTATCATTAGACACAAGTTAAAATATTAGTGGCAATATTGCGTTTTGTTGTTAATGACCAACAATTCAAATGTTTGCTTTTCACGCACAAACGAGCCAAATAAATACTTACGCTATTTGACATAAAGTTTTGTGCATTTACTTCTGATACGAACTTGCTTACAACTCAAATCTTAAATTTATATCAAAAATATAACAATAAACCGGCACGACAAGCAAACTATTTTATGATTGCATTAGAAATAACTGTATACGATACATACATATGTGTGTATAAAGTCAGCCCATACATGCCTACATAGCCAAAGGACGCATCATCATTATGCGAGTAATTCATACGCCAAACGTAGCATTGCGTAGCAAACAGACGGCAATTGTTAGATTTTCATATTGCACAATTCGTTGGTTGCTTTGGTAAAACTTCTGACCACCAGCACATAAACAACAACAAAAGAAACAGCTATAAACCATCATCGCCACCATAACCGCCACCATCATCTGTACTGCGTACCCACACAATCTTGACTATCGAAAATCATTACAATTCCTTCTCAGCGCTGCTGTCGGTGGCATTTTATAATGCCGCACTTGAGGCAATTATTTTAAATTACTCTTGGTTAATGCGTTGCAATGCCCCTTTTGCGCACATTTTTACATTATTTTGCATAGAGACACGCACATATACATATACATGCGCGCAATCAAACTTTATCTTGATGTTTGCTTACAACCACTGAACAGTGGGACAATTTGCAGAAATGTTTTGAAAATTTGAAAACAAGAAGAAAGAGGCAGAGGATTCTGGAAAAAAAATTAAGCAGCACTTATAAATAAGGACATAGATCTGCTTTAAAATAGCATATTTATCACTCCTACAAAGCAGACACTACGGGCTAGTAATACTGTCCAACTTACACAAGAGTCAGTGTCTGGAACTGAAATTCTGACTATTCTATACGAAAGTCCTATATAGTAAACCTTAAATAGTTTGGCCATCTTTGGAAACATTTCTTCCCTGTAGTCTTTTTAATTTTAGAATACGTTATTTCCATGATTTTGGCATACTAAAAAGGGTTCAAATACATATTAAAGCAGAATAATAAAGGGTTCAATATGGTTAATTTTCATAGGGAGTTCTTTCATTTTATTGACAGCGAGAGTAATATAATATTTCAGAGGTGGTTAAGGGGTTAAAAAATTTCACTAAATCGATCTTACCAGCATATCGTGGTATAAATAACAGGAAAAGCTTGGAGAGTAAGAACAAAATGTGTCACCCTTACTCGTTTTTTTTTAATTACTCGGTCCTAAAACATCTCCCGCTACTTAAAAAGTACCCGGTTCAAAAAATACCAAGATCTAAAAAACTACACGGTTCAAAATAGTACCAAGCTCCGAAAACTACCTGGTTCTATAAAAAGTACCAGGTATCCGGATTTAACTAGCGCCCGATTCTAAAAAAGCAACGTCAGGAGCGGTCCCCACAATGTGCTAACATTGAGCAATTCCTGTTTTCGGTATGTTATACTGCTCGCAAACTGAAATTAGAGACACCTTATTTCGAGTCGTCAGGTCGATGGCTAAGTCAACGCCGCAGAGCCGATTGGCCGCCAGATGACTAACCTTCTCCAGGTTCTATACGTTTATACGAATGTCTGGCATATTTCTTGAGACGCATGAGCACAACCCATGGCATTGTCCAGACTCTCGCACCCACCCTAGAAGCCACTTAAAATTCATCCATGAAAACTGAGATATCGGACTTTTGGAAGAGTTCGGGCTACATATATTAAGTCTTGTTAAATAGTTCGATCTTCGGCATTTAAAAAAATATAATACGTCCAAAGAGACTTAGACCGAGCTTCTAATCCAATTTGGATAATGCCCCTTTTAAATTTTCCCTACTAATTGAGGGGACAGGGCCTACATATTTTACGCCGACTCCGAACGGCAGCTATAAGGCATTTGAGTTTTCACTGAGATGCTTTTTATGGCAGTTATACACTCGAAGTGTTTGTCAAATCACCGTCAAGGTGCGACCTCGTTTAGAATTTTTTTTTAATGAAACGTTTTGTTTCTAAATTTTCGACTTGCTTTGTCTTGAACTTGAACCCAGGTTCTTCGGTATGGTAGGCGGGGCACGCTACTACCACACCACAGCGGCCGTACATTACTTATAAGTTATATATAGATCTAGACCATTAGAAGAAGTCATAAACTTGAGATTTTCGTCATATCTCTGACGTGGTATAGTTCTATTTTTGAAGGGTTACCCTCTTGCAGTCTTTGGTGATGGTAATTTGGCCGACCGCATCCTATGCCGTGAGGTGAGTCCCTTTACAGCGAGTTTGCAATTTCCACGATCCCTTTTTTTGTCCGATCTATGGTCCAAATACAATAATATTACATTCACATTGCCCCATAAACGCGAGTTTACGGGGTATTTTCGTGTTTAAGTCCTACTGTTAACCTACAAAATGGCTCAGCGCGAATTTAGTGTAGGTGCCACCAAAGATTTATGTATGCCTAGGTGGTCACTAAGGAACAAAACAGGCCAATGTCGGCTGAAAATGCCTCAAAATGAATTCATAGGTATGGAAGTATTACGCTTTTTTCTACTGAAGTAGTTTAGGATGAATTTTCAGCCAACATTTTCCAAAATGCCCCACCGTGCACCGCTGCTATTTATTTTGCTGGAAACACTGTAGCAATAAATGCCAACAATATTAAAAATGAGTTTCAACAGCACATAAATAGCAACGCCACTTAAACGCAGCAGCAGTAAAAGCACAAGGAAAATACAAAAAAAATATAAAGTAGTATAATAAAAAATAACTTTGAAGAAAATTTACTTTATACTACGAGTAAATCTTTGCTGCCGGCAAAATGTCTTCAGTGGCAGTAAGCTCAGATGCGCGAGCTTGTGGAATTGCGCGCTACCAAATATCAAATGATGATGATGAAGTAATGTGGGCCTAAGAGAAGTCTGCCGCACTGCGTTTGCCATTCTGTTGCAAATATTACGCATACACACACACACACACACACACATTAACAAAAGTCAACCAATGCTACTGTTGCAATATTTGGTAGCAGTTTTGATGCGCAACCAAGTCATCACCACAAAATAGCCAAAAGCCGCTGACATCACTGGACGTTCGTCAATTGCGTTGTGGTGTTGTATTATTGCGTTATATGTTTTTGATGTTTTTGTTGTTTATGTTATTTCTTGGTCACTGATTACCTACTCTATGGCTCTGTTGATTTGACTTTACTTACTTTACCTACTGTGAAAATGTTGTAATGCAAAATTATGCTGATTTCATATTTGCAATTATTACTTGCCAGATTTGTTTTATTTGGTTATTGTTCAAATCTTTTATACGGTGTAAAAGTGCCTTAAGACCTACATACATGCATATAAAGTGTTACATACATGCATAAAAAAACATTTAGTATACTCATAGCTTCACATGTACTAGGGCTTAATGTACAATATAAACCCGCATACTATTGAAATTTGGAAGCTTAATTATATTATAGCGTCGTAGGCTGTACTAATATATATTTGCGTATTACGACTGAAGCTGAGGTGGAACTATTATTTTATTTCCAGCTTAAATTTGGTGTAGATAAATTGAAATAGCAACATTTTAAAAATATTTTGTAGATATTAAAGATATAAATTTGTAAAAAGAAAACAGTTCCCCAAAGCTCCGTTTGACTCGCACGATTCCCACACCAGTCAATAAGCCAATTGACGCTAAACCCATATGAAATCAAATTTCACATGATGACACTATGACCACCCTGCGTTTAAAAAACTATCATTGAACTCCTCCACACATTAAAATGTTAGCAAATTTTCAATTACAGTTTGAGTGAGAAATTTTTTTCTCAAATTTTCGAATACGCACTCCTTTTCCTATATTTTGGTTCCATTCTAATAAATGATCGGATGAAAAACTTGCGCATTGAGATTCTCTCTGTGATTAAAAGAATTATGCGACTGTAGTAAAGAAAACAAGTAAGGACGGGCTATGAACAATAATCCTATCCCATTCGAAATATCGAAATAATTGGCTCTATAAGATATGAAATATATAGTGAACAGATGTACCGCGATTATTAAGATAAAACTAAAATAAAAACAAGTAAGGAAGGCTAAGTTCGGGTGTAACCGAACATTACATACTCAGTTGAGAGCTGTGGTGACAAAGTAAGGGAAAATCATCATGTTGTAAAAAGAACCTAGGGTAAACCCTGTAATGTGTTTGTATGACATGTGTATCAAATTAAAGGTATTAATGAGGGTTTTAAAAGAGAATAGCCCCTAGTTGTATATGTGAAGTCGTTTTCGAGATATCGACCAAAATGTGGACCAGGGTAATCTAGAACATCATCTGTCGGGTACCGCTAATTTATTTATATATGTAATACCACGAACAGTATTCCTTCCAAGATTCCAAGGGCTTTTGATTTCGCCCTGCAAAACTTTTTCGTTTTCTTCTACTTAATATGGTAGGTGTCACACCCATTTTACCAAGTTTTTTTCTAAAGTTATATTTTGCGTCAATAGACCAATACAATTACCATATTTCATCCCTTTTTTCGTATTTGGTATATAATTATGGCATTTTTTTCATTTTTCGTAATTTTCGATATCGAAAAAGTGGGCGTGGTCATAGTCGGTTTTCGGTCATTTTTTTACACCAATAAAAAGTGAGATCAGATAAGTACGTGAACTGAGTTTAGTAAAGATATATCGATTTTTGCTCAAGTTATCGTGTTATCGGCCGAGCGGAAGGACAGACGGTCGACTGTGTATAAAAACTGGGCGTGGCTTCAACCGATTTCGCCCTCTTTCACAGAAAAGAGTTATCGTCCTAGAATCTAAGCTTCTACCAAATTTCACAAGGATTGGTAAATTTTTGTTCGACATATGGCATTAAAAGTATCCTAGACAAATTAAATGAAAAAGGGCGGAGCCACGCCCATTTTGAAATTTTCTTTTATTTTTGTATTTTGTTGCAACATATCATTACTGGAGTTGAATGTTGACATAATTTACTAATTCTTTTAAAAATTGAATTAAAAAAATTTTTTTTTAAAAAGTGGGCGTGGTCGTTCTCCGATTTTGCTAATTTTTATTAAGTAGACATATACTTATAGGAGTAACGTTCCTGCAAAATTTCATCATGATATCGTCAACGACTGCCAAATTACAGCTTGCAAAACTTCTAAATTACCTTCTTTTAAAAGTGGGCGGTGCCACGCCCATTGTCCAAAATTTTACTAGTTTTCTATTCTGCGCCATATGCCCAACTGACCTACCAAGTTTCATCGCTTAATCCGTATTTGGTAATGAATTATCGCACTTTTTCGATTTTTCGAAATTTTCGATATCGAAAAAGTGGGCGTGGTTATTTTCCGATATCGTTCATTTTAAATAGCGATCTTAGATGAGTGCGCAGGAACCTTCATACCAAATTTCATCAAGATACCTCAAAATTTACTCAATTTATCGTGTTAACGGACAGACGGACGGACGGACATGGCTCAATCGAATTTTTTTTCGATACTGATGATTTTGATATATGGAAGTCTATATCTATCTCGATTCCTTTATACCTGTACAACCAACCGTTATCCAATCAAATTTAATATACTCTGTGAGCTCTGCTCAACTGAGTATAACAAGTAAAGGTATCTAAGTTCGGCTGTAACCGAACATTATATACTCAGCGTGAGCTTCAATTGTACATTTCATTTCAGATAAATTACTTTTCTACATAACACGTGGCACTGCCCGTTTAAAAAAAATCTTTCCCCATTTCTTCTTACAATAAAACTTGATAAGTGAAATATCATTGATTCAAAACTATTCTTTGCTAATTTATAGCTTGTTATTCTAGTCTACGACCCATTTAACTTTTTTTATATCTAAGTTGCCGTGGTCTTTAACCGATCCCGTCCCTTTTTACTAGAAATATTTTGTACTATAGGGAAAATTTGTCTACCCAATTTTATTACTATCCGTTAATTTTCTTCGAGTTATGGCTCCCGAAACATATACAATTGCTTAGTCATAAAAGGGGCAGTGCCACGCCCATTTTTTTAACTTTAAGTTTTTCCTATTTATTTGTTATAAATCAAACTGGGAAATGAAACACCATTCATATAAATCTCTTTTGGCAAAGTTATAGCTTATTTTATTCGCCCACGACCCTTTTAAAAATATTTTATATAAAAGTGGGCGTGGTCCTTAACAGATTTCATTAATTTTTCTTCAAAGCATTCTTTATAGTACTATTGGCGGCCACCGTGGTGTGATGGTAGCGTGCTCCGCCTATCACACCGTATGCCCTGGGTTCGCACCCCGGGCAAAGCAACATCAAAATTTTAGAAATAAAGTTTTTCAATTAGAAGACAATTTTTCTAAGCGGGGTCGCCCCTCGGCAGTGTTTGGCAAGCGCTACGGGTGTATTTCTGCCATGAAAAGCTCTCAGTGAAAACTCATCTGCCTTGCATATGCCATTCGGGGTCGGCATAAAACATGTAGGTCCCGTCCGACCAATTTGTAGGGAAAACCAAGAGGAGCACGACGCAAATTGGAAGAGAAGCTCGGCCTTATATCTCTTCGGAGGTTATCGCGCCTTACATATTCCTTATAGTAAAGGAAACCTCTCTGTCGAATTTTGTTATGATAGGTTTAACGATTTTTGATTTATGATTAATAATATTTGTAAAATTGATTTTATCACAATGCCACGCCCATTTAAAAAATTTTCAAATTTTTTCTATAGTCTCAATACCAGTCCTCACGTCAAATTTCAATATTCTAGGTGTATTATTTACTAATAATCAGGTATATATATAAAAATTGGGCGTGGTTATCATCCGATTTCGCTCATTTTCAATACCAATCTATTCTGGGTCCAGATAAGCTCGTGTACCAAATTTTTTGAAGATATCTCAATATTTAGTCAAGTTATCGTGTTAACGGACAGACGGACAGACGGACGGAGGAACGGATGGACATGGCTCAATCAAATTTTTTTCGATACTGATGAATTTTATATATGGAAGTCTGTATCTATCTCGATTCCTCCGTACCTGTAAAACCAAACGTTATCCAATCAAAGTTAATATACTCTGTGAGCAAAGCACCCTGAGTATAAAAATAGGTAGTTACTTTTTGTGAGGATGCAAAGTTTCGCGTTTTTGTGGTATGCATGCGAAAGCTATGACCACGACTCACTTATTTCAACAACATATGACCTAACCGTAAGTATTTGATGAAATTTGAAGCTTCCAGCTGTTCAAATGGTGTAGACATTGCGAAAAGTTTCTTATTTGAACAATCGAATGTGGGGGATATATGCTATATATACGACCGATTTCATCAATTTTTTCAGACAACAATATGTGCAATATACGAAAGCATAGGGTGAATTTTGAAGCTTCAATCTGATAAATTGAGGAAGATATGACAGAAATCCTCTTTTTCTGAAAAATCGGTTGCATGGAGGATATATGCTATAGTGATTCGATCCGGTCGGATCTGACAAATGTCTAATCGGACACCTAAATACACCAACTCACCAAATTTTATCAAGTTATCTCGAAAATTGAGGGACTAGTTTGTATACAAACAGACAGACGGACGTGGCTAAATCAACTCAGCTCTTCATCCTGATCATATCGGTATACTTATTGTGGGTCTACCTATTCCCCTTAAGGACTTACAATTTTGAGATTCGTGACGAAGTTAATATACCATTTCATTGTAATGAAAGGTAAAAATTTGGAATACAAAATCACGCTATTTTGTGGCCTGGGGTGCCACTTTTCCTAATTCTGCTTTCATTACAGTGCAAAATCAGATTAAAAGCTGGACCAGATTCCGAATTTCCGGATTGTTGTTACTGATATTAGAGAAAAATTGCAAAATTTTACCAACAGCGATTGTTACTTGGACATGTTTCTGAATTTCACTTTTTCATCAGCTAGCTTCTGGGGAGCTAAGTATTGAACTCGAAATCTCCAACATTCATATTTTATACTAGTCTAAAGAAAGAAGTGTTTATCTACTCAGCCATATGAATGCCCCGCTGCTTGCTTTACAATTGGTCTCTAACGCCCCGATTCTAGTGTGGTAACAACATTCTTCACCACAGTAACGAAATCATGTGGAAACTTTTACACCCTTTTGGTATTCTATCCGCGAAAGTAGCCGGATAATTTTTTACCCACAAAAGTAGGTGGTTGCATAGAAATAACCACAACAGCTGTTGTTTAGAAAAAGCAAAACTGAAAAATTAAGAATTGTAAGCGCAAATAAGTAAAGATAATAGAAAAAAGGTTTGCCTCTTGCTATGTATTATATATTTGTTTACATTATGTACTTCCAAATTACAATATAGCTATGTAAAAACTTACGCATGTATGTACATATATACACATCGTCTCGTTTATTCGTTAACCTCGTATCTACGAGTGACACATTTTCGGTAAAGCCATGGCGGAACCATACAAGATGGCAGCATGGTGACATACCTACAAACATAAATAAAAATTCCATGTACTTTGTTTTTGTAAATTCGATGGACAAATGTCAAAATAGTACTGCGCCGGAGATCGATGTATCAAATCAAATAAAAAAGTTTATATTCAGCTGTCGCATGCTGCCACTTTGTATCTTTCCGCCATGGGTAAAGCGAAGAAAACCAACTTTTAAGTTTCACCACAGACATTGGTGAGTTTTTCGGCGATGACAGCGTTACCACTTTGGCCAGAATCGCGAATAAAAGAACTGGTAACGATTTTCGGTTACATAATATTCTGGGTACTATTTTACCGGTAACGCTCAGAATCGGCCCGTAAGTATTGTCTTTTTGTTGCTATTCCTTTATTCACCATTTAGATACATACTACATACATATACACATGTCTTAGTAACCATCGCTGTTTGTAAACTTTCCAATTTTTCTCTAATATCAATAAATGGCAGATGAATTTTCACTGAGAAGTTTTTCATCGCACAAATACATTCGGGGTGTTTGCCAAACCACTGCCGAGGGGCGATCGTGCTCAACAAAAAAAATTTTTTTTTCAAATTTTCGATGTTGCTTTGCTTGAGGCTTGCACCCAGGACCTTTGGTGTGGTAAGTAGAGCACGCTAGCACACAACACTGCTACCACTGCTGATCTTAAATTGCTGCATATGGGCTCGACCTCTTTCCCGTTTATAAGGTCAAATTGAAATTTCGTAAATGACTATAAAGTCAAATTCATAAATGTTATTAATTCAATTGGCCTTATGGGCATTTGAAGTGGGCAGTTGATCTAATGGCCATTTGAAGTGGTCAATTGACCCTACAACAACTTACATTTGGAAAACCCTTACATATACAGTAAACAAATATTACGCATCTAGAAATTAAGTAAATGGAATTTAACACACAGCCGCTGTTTTGTTGAGGTTTGGTGACTGTTTCATTTTTGTTTTTGTTGCCGAATTATTTTTAGGTTAAAGGATGCTTGCTTTAAGGCCATGTTTTTGTCATAAGTAATAAACACCAACGATAAGAAACAAGACTTTACGCAATGACCGCAATGGCAAATGAAGCGAAATCGATTCTCAGAAGGCCATTCGCAGTCATGTGAAGAAGCATCGACGATTAATTTGGGCAAATGTTGATGATGTAGAATTTGTTGAAATAATGAAAAAAATAAAAATTAAATTTTTAGAGGAATGCAAATGTACTAGTATATACATATGTATGTGTGTGGTATTTTATGTCAACTTAACCATTTTTTATTGAACGAGATACATATATTATAAAATATACAGAAATAAAAAAATAAAATAGAAAAATTGTAAGCACTTCCTTTATATAAATGGACAAAAATTAGCGAAAAATGTCTCCTTTTATAAAGACATATTCTTGCTAAACTTTGATTTTTAAATTTTGACATAGAAATTGCAAAAATATTTATGACAAGGAAAAATATAAAAGTGGAGCGCACATTACTTGGATTGGAAAGTTGGTAGGAAAGAAGATATTACTAGTCAATCAATTGCGCTCCACCTTTATATTTTTACTTCTCATAAATATTTTTGCAATTTCTTTGTCAAAATTTAAAAATCAAAGTTTAGCAAGAATATGTCTTTATATAAGGACATATTTTTCGCTGATTTTGTCCATTTATATAAAGGAAGTGCTTAAAATTTTTTTATTTATTTTTTATTTTCTCCTTTTATTCCTTTGTCACGGCGTTGTAACCTATCTGTGAAGATTCATGTTTGCAGCTCAATGAGAAGATACTTAAAAACCGATCTCAAAACTTCAAATTTCCAAATTCTCATCTAAATATTTCGATCCGTGTGCCAACTAACGGAATTTTTTCTCCTTTTCTTACATTTTCTCGGTTTCTTAACCTATATGTTAACTTACACTAAACTTACATAAAAATCAATCCCTAAATTCCCTCCGTTTCGTACGATTTTTCAAAATTCTCAGTCCGTGCGCCCCTAGCGAATCTTTTTGTATCGTGTCATCGGCTGTCACCTCGAATACCTCTGGACCTCTGAATTAAGTTTGCAATTTCAAGTCTCTAGCTCGTCGAGAAGTTACTTAAAAGCTGGTTTGAAAATTTTCAAATTCTTATCTAATATTTCGATCCGTGCGCCACCTAACGGATTTTTTTTCATTTTGTTGCATTGTTACGGTGTTCTAACCTATGTGTAAAGTTTCACGTTTGTAGCTCAATGAAAAGTTACTTAAAAATCGATTGCAAGATTTGTATGAAAAGCGGACAAACATTCAACCGACCTAATATAAAGGAAGTAAAAAGGAACAGAACTGAGTTTCTTGGCATTAAAATTCACTGCTGCTATTGAATGAGAGGAAATGTCTTACAAAATATATATACCAAGGCCTTAAAAAAAAATGTCATTCATCGCATTTTCACTAATATGAGTACTTCTTATATTTAAATAAAAACGTACTCACATTATTATATCTCACACTAAATTAAGCCTGATATAAAGATTTAAAATCCGAAAAGATGTACATGAGCCTTTGAAAAGACGATTGAGCTGACACGGAATGACTTTTCATTAGAAGACTGCTATATAATTCCAAATCAACGTTAATTTGGGCCTAGTTTGTATGATTTCATATTTTAGAAGGTGTGTATGCCAAAGATATACCAAACGATTCATTCTTTCGATAGATAACACCATGAAAAACCCCGAAATAACATCATTTCCAAGGAACTTACAGAGAGAACAGTCGGGTTGTTGCTACCTTCGGGCGCTGGGCTGCGTTTGCGTGCATTTGTAAATTTCAGCCTAGAGTAACTCTCAAATACTTGTCTTTGCCATTGAGCTTTATACTTGTGCCCTCAATTTCGGGTGCTATTCAGTCTCTCGTATTAAAAATATTAGTTTAACCGCATGAACTTTATTTCTAGCATAGTTTAGTGGTTAATACATACGAGGGTCTGAGGGAGGTCACTCTGTATAATTCCAGAAATCTCTTTCACAAGCTAGACCAAGTATGAACTCAAACCACAAAAAATATAACTTTACCAAAAACATAAATCTCGGAGTTACGACTTCGTCTGCTTATTATCGATAACTAGTTATTTTGTCGGGTAATCAGCTTGTTACCAAACTAGTCACGGGTAACAGATACGTCATCAAACTTATATTGAAGTTTTGTCGATATATATTTTACAACAATCTGATGAGTCGTTGTTAAAAAAATCGATAACACGCCGATAGAAATTGATAAACTCACATAATAAAAATTTCGATAAAAATGCTATAACTTTTCGGTGGTAAATCGATAATTATTCTAAAACAAAACGATAATAGTACATCGATAACTTTTCTAAAATAAATCGATAAAAAAAACGGCACGCCGATATTAAATAGGTCATTATTTTCGATAAGAATCATAGCTTTCGATAAGAAATTGTTATCCATCGATAGTAAATCGATAACTTTTCATGTACTAATTTTAATTTTTATTTTTGCGATAAAAAGTCGATAAATTTTTGATAAATCGAAAATATTGGATTGCGAAGAAACAACGTTTAAATTACACGCCGCTAACAAATTGATAACACTCCGATAGCAAATCGATACATAAATAATCGATGACTTTCAGAGTGAATAAAATATTAATGTAAGGCGCGAATAACCTGCGAAGAGATTTTAGCCAGAACTTCGCTGTCGAGTGTCGGTAGTGTTATTTTAATATTTCCTGCAAATTGGTGAGACGGAACCTATATTGTTTTATGCGAACACGAACGGCATCTGCAAGGCGATGAGTTTCATGAGAGGTTTTGAAAACACGGCCTAGGACGACCCCACTTAGAAAAATTGTCTTTTAATTGAAAAAACTTGTTTCTAAAACTTCAATGTTTCCTTTGCCTGGGCATGAACACAGGATTTCGTGTGTAAGCGGAGCACACTACCACACACCACGGGGACGCCATCCATAGAAAATCGATACATATTCGTTAACAAACCGATAACTCGTTGATAAAAAGTTCATAATGCATCGATAAACTTTTTTATCGATAGAAAGTTATAATACTCAATCATCGATCTTTAGCAAACCTTTCCTTTCATTTCCTTCCCTTTCCTTTCTTCTTACCTTTCCTATTTACTTTTCTCACCATGCCTTGACTGATTTTGCTGTTGGTTACGCATATATAAACTCTACCACGTGGCTTGCTCCACATAATCTATGAACAATGTATGACTACACTTACGCTACGTTCTATATTACTCATACAGTATGCCAATACCCCACACTACTAAATTGACTTTCATATACATAAAAGTTGTATAGCCTAATGTACCGCAGTATTACAAAAATCTGTACGAAAGTCGTTGCCAGCTTATCACTGATAAAGCAGAAATGTAGCCATATCTTTAATTTGCACACACACCATCAGCAATGCACGACCATTCAATGCATTTTCGCCAAAAAGTCAAACGGCAGCTGCAGTGGAACATGAATAAATCACATGCACGTACAATCGAAATTTAACAGAAAAAACCATTGGCATTACAAGAATAACTAATAAACCGAAAAAAATTAAAAATTGTACAAAAAAGGATAAACGTTAGCTAATCAAGCATTTGCATGTTGACGGTTGCATCAAGGAATCTTAAATTGTTACCAACATTCGACCGTCCAGCCAATGCATGTGCCGCACTGCCTACTCGGGCACAAACAAGTTGCAGAAAGCGGGTGCATGTTTGCTTATGTTTCGTTTAATATATAATTATTATTCCGCAATTATATAATCGCATGCTGTAACATATAACAGGTTTTATTGTACATACTTACCTTTCACTTTATATTTTAACACAACATTTTAGTTTTTATCTGACAAAATCGCCATTCATTTCCATATGACCTATAAACATACCATCATACTCATATTCACACCATAAAGTGATCCCATATACGTGTACTTATGCCCTCACTAACTCACAATGACACTTAAGTAGTTCACGTAATGTCAAGTTTGTTTCGCCTTTGTGTATATACATATGTATTTAGGTCAAAGATTTATATTCCTTGCAAATGAAATGTGACACTTTTGACATCACCACAAAGGAAAATACAGAAACAAGTGACAAATTAACCACCAGCTCTGTGCCTGCAGTTCACGTTCACCTACCAATGCTGTAGTTTTTGATAGTCAGCTGAGCAGAGTTTACAGAGTATATTAACTTGTTCGCTTAAACGGAATCCGTAACGGATAAACTATCGAGATAGATATAGACTTCTATATATCAAAATGATCTGGGTGAAAAAAGAAATTCAGTTTAGCCATGTCGTCCGTCGTCTGCCGTCAGTCTTTTAAAACACCGATAAACATATTTTTTGTAATTATATACTGCAGTGAGCAGAGTCAAGAGATATATAAGTTTGATTGGATAACGGTGGTTGTAATATATAAAGGAATCGAGATAGATATAGACTTCCATATATCAAAATAAGCAGGATCGAAAAAAAAAATTGATTGAGACATGTCGTCCGTGTCGTAGTACGTAACACGATAAAGAGTAAATTTGAGGTATCTTGATAAATTTGGTATGGGGTTACTGAGAATCATTTCTCAGATCGCTATTAAAATGAACGATATCGGACGATAACACGCCCACTGTTCGAGATCCGCACGAAATTTCGGACCAAACCGAAAAACGTGCGATAATTGCATACCAAAGACACGACTAGCGACGAAAACTTGGAGGTGAGTTGAACTTATGACGCAGAATAGAAAAACTAGTAAATGTTGGACCAATGGGCGTGGCACCGCCACATTAAAAGAAGGAATTTGAAGGTTTGCAAGCTGTAATTTGTAGAGTCGTTGAAGACTCATGAGGAAATTTGGCAGGACGTTACTCCTATTACTATATGTACGCCTAATAAAATCGCAAAATCGGAGAAGACCACGCCACATTTTAACATAAAGTAAAATCTCTTAACATTAATTCTTCACAGTCTATAAGTACATATGTCACACATTCAACTCCGAATGATAGGGCAACAAAATACAAAAACTAACAAGAAACAATACTCAAAATGGGCGTGGCTCGCCCGTTTTCATTTAATTGTGCTAGGATACTTAATGGCCATAGTCGAACAAAAATACCAATCCTTTGAAATTTTTGGTAGTGCATAGATTTCTGATGACGTAAAACTGTTTTCTGTGAAACCGCGTGCGAAATCGTTGAAAGCCACGCCAGTTTTTATACCAGTCATCCGTCTGTCCTTCGCATGCCGCTAACACGCACTAACTGAGCAAAAAATCGACCATGATCGCTTTACTGAACGTTAGTTCACGTACCTTACTCTGAAACTCACTTTATGCTCTCGGTATGAAAAATACGAACGAAATCGCTATGACCACGCCACTTTTCGATATCGAAAATTACGAAAAATAAAAAAATGCCAATTCAATACCAAATACGTAAAAAGCGGATGAAAACATGGTGAGTAATTGGATTGGTTATTGACGCGAATATAACTTTAAAAAAAATTATAAAATGGTTGTGACACCACCATATAAGTAGAAGAAATGAAAAAGTGAAATAGTGGCAGGTATACAATATAAATAAATTAGCAGTACACGACAGATGATTTATCGATCACCTGGCCACATTTGGTCGCGATATCGCGAAACGCTTAACATATACATTTAAGGGTCCACTCCTTTTAAAACCCTCATTAATCCCTTTAATTGATATCCATTGTCGTAACAAACATATATAGAGTCCCCCGGGCCAACTAATGCGATATCTCGAAAAGGGTTCGACACTATAGACCTAAATGCCCACTCCCCATAAAAGACTCAGTAAACCTTTCGTTTGATCACCATATCGTACAAACATTCTAGTGAGTAACCCACTGCCACCCTAATGGCGATTCTCGAAAAGGGCGTCCCCTATAAGAACTAATGCCCACTCCCTCTTATAATGCTCCGTAACACACATTTATTTTGATACCATATCGTACAAAACATTCAGAGTCACCTGGCCCACCCTAATGGCGATATCTCGAAAAAGGAGTCACCTATGACCTAATGCCCACTCCCTCTAAAATGTCAGTAACACCCTTTAGTTTGATACCCATATCGTACAAACATTTAGAGTCACCCTGGTCCACCCTAATGGCGATATCTTGAAAAGGTTCATCTAATGCCCACTCCCTCTTAAAATGCTCCGTAACATTTCGTTTGATACCCATATCGTACAAATTCTGAGTCCACCCTTGGGTCCACCTCTATGGCGATATCTCGAAAAGGGCGTCCACCTATAGAACTAAGATTACTCCCTTTTAAAGACTCTTTCCCAGTCATTTTTGATACCCATATCGTACAACAACATTCTAGACCTAATGCCCACTCCCTCTTATAATGCTCAGTAAACACATTTCTTTGTACCATATCGTAAAACATTCTAGAGTCACCCCTGGCCCACCCTAATGGCGATATCTCGAAAAGGCTTCCACCTATATACCACATCGCCACATACCCATAAAATGCTCAGTAACACCTTCGTTTGATACCCCTATCGTACAAACATTCATAGTAACCTTGGCCCACCTAAGGGCGATACTCGAAAAGGCGTCCACCTATAGACTAAAGCTCTACTTCGATTAAAATAGGCTCAGTACACCTTCATTTGATTACCCATATCGTACAAACACATTCTAGAGTCACCCTGACCCACCTCTATGGCGATACGCGAACAAAGGCGTCCACTATAGACCTACAGCCCACCCCTCTGAAAATGACTCAGTAACACACCTTCGTTTGATACTCATATCTGTACAAACACATTCTAGAGTCACCCATGGTCTACGCTCTATGGCGATATCTCGAAAAGGCGTTCGACATGTAGACCTAAGGATCTCATTTTACCCTTTAAATACTCATTACCACTTATCATTGATACCATATCGTACAAACCACATTTAGAGTCACCCTGACCACCTAATGGCGATATCTCGAAACAAAGGGGACACCGATAGACCTAAGGCCCGCTCCCCTCTTAAACTGCTCAGTAACACCTGTCATTGATACCATAATCGTACAAAAAAATTCTAGAGTCATCCATGGTCCACCTAATGGCGATATACCTAAATGGGTTCCATTTCATAGAACTATGGACTCTATTATTTAAAAAAACTCTTGTATCCTTCAATGATGCACATTTGTCATACAACCACATTCCAGGGTACCTAGGTTCATTGTCCTACATCGGTGATTCCTATTGTCTCCAAGCTCTCACTGAGTAGTAATGTTCGGTACCCTCGAAATTAGCCTTCATTACTTGTTAAAACAGATGTGACCGACGCAGTACACACCAGGTGACGGCAGAAAAGAATTAAAAGTTCTCAACCCGTTACAGCGTGTCTTGACTAAAATTTAAACCTATTTTGATTTTTTCTACTTAAAAATCATTAAGAAATGTTGTAACGGAAAATGAGTTAAAAAATTATTAAAAATAAGTATTATACACCAGTTGAGCAGAGCTCACAGGTATATTAAACTGATTGGATAACGGTTGGGTGTACAGGTATAAAGGAATCGAGACAGTATAGACTTTCCATATATCAAAATCATCTCCAGT